>JAJJBR010000419.1:0-16283 GCA_022817965.1 Solanum lycopersicoides | reverse complement strand
TTAAATGCATAGTAACTACCTATGGAAGCATGTCACCTTAGGAATATGTGCTTAAGGGTGTTTATATTTCCCTTTGAATATATGCATTGTTTCAAATGTTGCCTTAGTTGGGATGTGTGAACATTCATTATTACCTAGTATGGATTGGAGTCCTTTGTATATACTTGATCCTAGGTGTGAAGATTGTATGTTTGTCTTGGGTAGGGTGATGATGTGGTGTTTTAGTGACCTAGAAGTCACCTTGTAATGTAAGTAAAAAGTAAAGAAGAAATTTAATGGCTAAGTCTCCTTGTTGTCTTCCCCTAATGTTGCATGACCATGGTGTCAATTGTATTGTATGAAAACCTTATGTGGTTGAATGAGATGACCTAACTTGATGATTGGGATAAATTGCCTAGGTGGTAAGTTAGAATACCTTTGTTGACTTACTGTAATTCCTTCTAAAGTGGTAATCACTTTTAAGTGAGGAAAAATGGAGGTTGTTAAGTTAAGATCCTCTTAAGGTTGGGTTAAGTTACTCTTAATTGGGTTTACCCTAAGTGGGGGATGGTGATGGAATAGTAAGGTTGTAGATATTGTCTACCTTGACCTTCTATTTTTGCTTGATCTTGAATCTAATGAAGTCTTGATGAGCTTTTTCATGAATAGAGTCTTGCATAAAGTATGAATGGCATGAACTTTATATGTTTGGTATGTATTGATTGACATTACCTTAAAGATATAATGAAGATTCCAAAGTGCATGAATGGGAATTTTAATAAAATCCATGTTTTTCTCATGTTGAATTGCATCTTAACATGTTAATTGTGAATTTGACTTCATGAGGTAAGGTAAGAAACTTGGTTTTAGTCACTTTTGATATGTAAGGTTTAGCCTTATAATGAGAAATTGAGCCTCTTTAAAATGAAATATGTTGAGTCTCTTGAAAATTATGTTCTTTGTATGGTTTTGAAAGCATGATTGTAGGCTCACTCTTGAAAAGTGAAAAGCATGTTTAGCTAAGTGTTCATGTGTGTGCCTATAATTTGTATTATTTTTCCCAAATGATGCTTACTGTGAAGGTGAGTACTATGTTAAAAATTGACATTTTGTGAAATGGCTTCCTAATTGTTGTGATGTATTTGGTGTGACTTACCATTTAGACTACACTAGGAAGAAAACATGAGTATGTCTTGATTTAAAAAGTTGATAAATTCTCATAATACAGTAAGATGACCTTTGTGCATTTGCTTGGGTGTGAGCTCATGATACATGTAAGTGTGTTGAGGAGAAAGACATTCCTCCATGGACACAACTAGGCATGGTATGGTTGAGTATGACCCTCATAGCACTAGGTCTAACTAATGAAGGTCCTTGTCGATTCAATTAACTCAAGTCTATGTGCATGGAAGTATGAGTGCCTACTTGCTTTTGAGTGATGTGGAATCTGCCTTAGTATGATTTAAAGAAGGGTGTTTGATGAGCTCTTAATAAAATGAAGTGTAATGACCATGTTATGATAAGGAGAATGTTGTTGTAACACCCCGTACCCAAAACAGAACCAAAAAACAGTTTTTCAGAAAACCTGCAGGTGCAACCAACAGTGGCATCGACGGACTATAGCATGACCCACGATCCGTCTTGCACATCCGTCGATGGCATCAGAAACTCCCAAAATTCAGCCCAGGAAAAATTTGGCTAACTCTTGATCGACGCACGGACCTACGGTCCATAGGTCAGACTACGGACAGTCGATCGACACCCCCTTTCAGCCACTCTCTGACAGGAACCACGGTTGACCAGCACGGTCCGTAGGTCTGACCATAGGTGGGAACTAGCAGACAGTTAGGGGGGAAATGCATTTGGGTCAACTTCAGATGATCATACGTCCTAGCACAAAATTAATACGGTGTCCCATTACATACCAAAAGATAGATAATTGGATTTTCTTTCCATTGCCACCGACCTTGCTAAAATCAGAGCTCCGAGTAAAACGTTATGCCCGTTTTAGTAAAGGCCTGTTGAACAGGCCCAATCTACGGACCAAACGACGGACCGTCGATTGAACGACGGACCTTCTGTCCAGGTCGTCGTTTGGTCCGACGGCAACTTACCCAAGGGACTTTTGGTCTTTTCCCACTTCGTTTAAACTCTAAGATACCTCGTTTGACCCTAAATAATTAGATTTTAGTCAGTTTAAGCCTAGAAACATAACTAAAACTTACCTAAGTCAAATCATTAATCAAAACTTAGAAAAATTAGAAGCAAGAAAGGAGAAAAAGGTCAAGAACCCTAGTTCAAGAACGCCAAGGTTCCAGCAGTTCCAACCCCGAAACCTAAGTGTTTTTCCGTGAATTTCATCACTAGGTATGTGGGATTTCACTAGTGGGTTCCTTTCACCCATTGGGTCCCTAGTTTTCATTCAGATTCTTGATTCCCATATCATGATTAGACCTAGGGTTTCTAGAACTTCATGAATTAATTAGTTATATGTTCGAAATCAGATTTCCATGTTATTACTCAGATTATTGCATGAATTTCAGAACCCTAGCTATGTATTTCTTTAGTTCTTAAATTACACATGCTAGGTCAGATATTTCAGTTATTCAGTTATACATGCCTCAGTTATTAATGCATCATTATCAGATTAATTGTTGCATTCTCAGTTTGAATGTTCAGTTTTGAGCTATCCAGTATTTACAGAAATTCAGACATAATCAGTTAACTACATAAATCAATGGGAGTAGCATAATACCGAGTTGGACTAGGGTTCAGCGTACCCAATTAGTCCCAGAACTACTAGCCAAGTAGGTTGTAAGTCCCCTCTGTGGGCATCAGTTTAGTAATCACGCCAGCATGCCTTTATACCTTTGGTAGGGTATATTGGGTCCTCTCGATGGGGAGTATTCATCGAACTCCACATTTAGCTTATGTGGTTTTATTATCGGTTATTAATAGCTCCCATAGTTCAGTCAGACTCTATTTCATTGACCATTTATCAGTATATTCAGTATTCAGTTTCAGTATGTTATAAATTGGTCATTGCATCCAGTTAGTTCAGAATTCAGTATATCATGTTCAGATTTCTATACTTGCTTTTGTGCTTGTTCAGTTGTGTTTTATTTCAGCTTTGCTCTATCCTACATGCTCAGTACCTTCAAGTACTGACGCATACATGCGCTACATCTTCTCGTGATATAGGTTCAGGTTCTTAGCATCCAGATCACGCATAGATCAATTTCTGATCTCCAGTTCAGCAGATTCAGTGGTGAGTCCTCATTCTCCGAGGACAACAGTCATGAGTTTCATTTCAGTCTTTTAGTCATTTAGTTTCAATTTTTGCTAGATTTAGACTGGGGTTTGTCCCAGTATTTCTAGTCCAGTTTAGAGGCTATTTTCAGACATAGTTAGATTCAGCTTAGTATTGAGTTAATGTTTCCTTTGTATTAAAGTCATTGTTTCAAATGTCTCAGTTATAGAATATGGGTATATCCCATCTTTTCAGATATAAAGTATGATTTAGCTTCCGCAAAAGTTTATTATCTTTAGTGTGCTCATGATTATGCCAGCAGGGTTAGCTTGGGATGACTAGTGGTCCTACGTTCCGTGTCCGCATCTCGGGGGTAGCTCGAGCGTGATAGTTGTTCCTTTTATGAACATGATGAGAGCGTTTATGTTTGATGCATTAAAGAGTGAGTGAATGAAAGTTTTGCTTGCTTGTGTGCATTGAGTGTTAAATGATGTGAAGTTGTGTTCCTTGTAAGTTCGGTGCATTAAATTCTATGTGATGATGTTATGAATATGATGAACTGCTCTATGATGCATTGAAGTCCTTGTTGTGATTAAAGTGTTCTAAGTGTCATTCGAGGACGAATGTTCCCAAGTGGGGGATATTGTAAGACCCCCAAAATGAGTTAGGGTGTCTAGAGCCTAACATGTTTTTTATTAATTTTCTAAGGTCCTAAATGTCTTATAATATGGTTTAGAGGCAGTGTGTAAAGTTTGAGATGATTTGGAAGTCAAACATCAAGGGACGACCAAGACGTTCGACGATTAGTCACCTATGTGCCTCATATGTCTATGTGTGCTTATATGTGTATGAAATTAGCTTATGAAGTCTTAAAATATGTTATAATGATGTTTAATGGTATTATATGAAGTTTTGAGAAGTTTGGAGGCAAACGTCCAAGAACGTCCAAGACGTTCGAAAGATAGCCTTGAGACATGCATGTGTGTGTCTTGACGGGGCCTTGCATGTTTTGATGAGATGTGAGTATTTGTTTTGAGTGAAACTCATGTGGGAGGTCTAAAAATTGTTAAGGGTTGTATTTACATGGGAAACATCCGGGTACGACTTCTAAAGGGCCTCGCAAAAGGTCCCACAAGAAGGACCCAAGGATGGTCGAGACATTGCCTTGTCAGTGTCAATCGACTGAACCAAACGACGGCCAGTTGGTTGAACAACGGCCCGTATGTGAGGGCTCATTGATGGAAACTTATCCTGGGCAAGTCTCAACCAAAAAACAGGCCAAGGTCCAATCGACGGAAGCCACAGACGGCCAGTCGATTGACCAACAGCCAGTCGATGGTCATCTGTCGATGGTGGCCTGCAACACTATCTTGCGCAGTGTTTTATTTAAGGGGTGAATGGGAAATTCACCCCACGTCCTAACCTGACTCTAATAGGTTTATTTAGATATTTTTGGGTGTATATAATGGATCTAAAACATGACCTACCCATTCCCAATCCCATGCTCACGAAATAAATCTTCCCTCCAAAAGCAACTCTCCCTAGAAACCTCCATTGTTGTTGAAGCTCAAGAACAGCTTGTAGATTGGATTCTCATGGATTCTTTACCAATTTTTAGAGGTTTTAAACTAGACAAAGGTGTGGTGATCCTTCATCTCTAATTAACCTTTCACTTGAAGAGTTCTTCTCAAAGTTTTCAAAGAAATTTCATGATCAAACTTTCAATCTTTCAATATAGCCATGGGTTCTTTCTAAAAACGTTTTAAATGGTTAAATCATGATTAACTGATGTTAATGTATTGGTTTGAACGTGATTTTAATCCAATTGCATGATGAACCCATGTTCCTTCTCTAAATCGATTTAGTCCTTGCATAGGCTTTGTGATCATGGCTTGTTAATGGTTAATTTGTGATTCTCTTACGTTGAATTGCTTATACCTAATGTTATTTACGTGAATTGATTATGAATTGATGATGAAGGATCCATGTGGATCAATGTATGAAGGATTGAACATGCCTAGTTTAATATTCTAGGAATTCACTGTAACATGGCCTTTTTATGATTAAATCTTGAACTCGATTAGGTGAAGATGATTATAGCTACTGTTTTAAGTGGATATTATGATTGAATTGTAATTATAAATCATGTATGATCAAGGTGAAGAAGGATTGATATGAGTTGACCTAAGTTCTTCTAGTGTATCGATTGGTAATACTATGTATGTGATGTGATCTCGAATTGTGGTTAGATGAAGCATGATTCCTTTTTAGTAAAGATCTATTGATATAATTCCTAGCATGTATTTTATTGTAATATATGATTGATGAACAATACTTTAAGAAAGTTGTAAGATAGCCTACTCCCTTTACTCACTATTGAATTGATAGTTTAATGCCTATGTTGGTATCATGACCTTGTGGGGATTTAAGCATGATTTCGATATGCTAAGTTATATTTAGCTATTTCCCTAGGTTGGTAAGATTAATGAAATATGATTTATAATCCATGCAAGTAAAATTGGGTAATGGTCTGTGTTCTTCTATCTCCTAGTATGTTAATGTGTTGTACTAGTTGTAGCATGACCTTGTAAGTAGCTTATACCTGACTTCATGTATGATTATGGTACATATAGCTACTGCCCTATATATGAATTGTTGATGAATAAGGTGTATTGATCAATGATGATCAAAGGGTAAGAAATTGGTAAGAATGCTTATCTCTTCTACTTTCCTTATGGTATTGTAATTGATGAAGCCTTGTATGGCATTGCGTGGTATGGTCCACTTATGGTGGCGGTGTTTACTTTATTATCATTATATATGTGTTGACCATGGCCTTTAAGGAAAATTGATGATTATATGAATGAGTGGTTATGATGATCACCTTATGTGTAACTTGTGTCTAGTCTTCCATTATAGTTGTGAACCTAGGTTGTGTTACTATTGTTATGACTTATGAGCATGTGAATGGCTATGTAAGAGCATGTGTAGGTGCTTCCATGGGTTAAGTTTTAATGATTGATGACCCCTACCCATGTACCCCTATGTGAATGTGTGAATAGCTAATGTTAGGAGCCTTAAAGTATAATATGAAGATTGTCTTGTCTCCTATGCTAAATTGTGTTGTGTGGTCTATACTTGAAAGTGTAATGTGGTCTAAGAGGGTGGCTGCCTCAATGATTTGTTGATGTCCATTATGTGATCATGTTGATCAATGTACACACACTCACACTTCATGCATGCTTAAAAGTAGTAAAGGTTCATGGTATCTAAATGAAAGGTAGTTCTCATATTACTAGTGTCTATTACTATGCATGTTAAGCTTATGTGTATGATGAAGTATGAATATGCATAGAGTCTTAGTGGGTTTATATGAAAGGATTGCTCATATAGTTATACCTATAGACTTATTCATTGATGTACGAACATGTGTGATATTTATGTGTCATGTGAAAGGTTTGCTCACATATATGTACACACACACATGGATGATGATCTAGTAAATGAGAGGGGCCTTGAGAGGGGTGCCCAAGAATACTCTAAAACAAGATGGATGCTTGAATATGTTATAAGCATATGAAGAATGAATATCTTAAGCCTATGTTTTATGAAAAATGTAATAAAGGCTTTTCAATAAAGGGAACTTAGCTTAGCACCGAGTGAAATTGACATTGAGAGGTGTTGACTTCTCTTGGAGGAAGATTCACCATTTGTCCCTTATAGAGTGTTGACTTTCCTTAGAGGAATACTCACCTATGGACCCACATGAGGTGTTGCCTTCCCTTTGAGGAAGGTTCACCCATGTTATCTTATGAGAGGAGGCCCCAATAGCCCAATGGCATGTAGAGGGATTATACCTATCTCTTAGTTCCATAAACTATGCTTACCACATAGGATCTAGCAAAGAGAATTCACTTAGGATGCTAGGATGTATGTTAATGTTCTACCTTGGCTAGGTAGGAACACCTTCCGTTGGTGTAAGGCTCTACAACACCAAATTCCATGTTTAGCACCCATGGTCTTAGTGTCGGTTAAGGCTATAGTTTTCCTAAAGTAAAATGGACAATGGAAGTAAAGAACTAGGATCCTAGCTAGGGTGACTTAAGGGAGGTGACTTAGTATAGGTGGAAGTAATGAACCCATCTAGACATTGCACAAGTAGCTCCGTAGGAAGTCCTAGGAAGGTGACCTAATATGTATGATTATGATTATGCCTTTATGCATGATATTGTAGAAGTTGTCTACTTGTTATGAAGATGTGCATGGTATGAATCTATATGATGTGATCTTATCCTTATATGCACTATGTTGGTCTAAATGACTATATGATGAAGGTCTTGTATTGACATAAATGAAGTTGTCTTTACTTGTTATGTGGATGTATGAATTGTATGTTAAGGTTTGTGGTCTCATGAAGAGTTTACTAAGTATGTGTGAGGTTATGGGGCTTCATATGTACATTGCACTAGTAGACTAAGGTTGGGATCATGAACAAGGTCTTATAATGTGGAATATGAAAGGAAGTAAAAGTATGTGTAAGTTGAAGTAGCTTACTGTAATGTCCTATATCCTTGACTTAAATGTGTGTTATAATGGGCTATACTTCTATGGTGATATGTGTTGGCTTGTGTGAGTGTATGTATGCTTCCTTTGTGGCCTTAAGGTGATGCATTGCACCAAGTATCACTAGAGGGTTACTTGGGAGGTTAATGAATAAAAGGAAAGATAGTTCACTGTTTAGGGAAAGGAGCTCACTGTAAAGTGACCTCAAATATGGCTTAAATTCTATATGTGATTTTATGTAATGTTTGGCCTTTGAATATGTGTATATGAAGTATGTGAATGATATATATGCTATTGTACAAAGGTTTTATGGAGATTTACTCAAAATGGCATAAAGTATGATTTCAAAGAAAATGTCCCTTTTAAATGCATGTTTTTGCATGGTTGTCATACTTAGTGCATTCTTATACTAATTACATTCTTCTCTACTTTTTACACAAAGTGTAGGTTATGGATGCTTAAAGGATGTCTATGTGATTGAGAAGCTTGATATGTGATTCCCAAGCTCAAGGAAAGGAATCCTTAAGTTCAAGGATCTCTTACTTATGTTTACTGTAAAGTTTTATGAATTATATACTTATTTTTTATGTCTTAAGGGTCGTGTCCCTAATATACTCCAATGTTGTTGAGTCTAAGATGGCAAAGAGACTTAAGGTCTAAATATGTATTATGACTTATGTTTTATCTATATATGAGATGAAGTTTCTAGCATATGATGTGCTATGAAAAGTTTTAAATTTTTCGCTAAATTTACTATGTCAATGCGATGAATGATAACTATGGGCTTGTATAAGACATCCGAGAGGTCAAGTACGTCATGTTACTTCTAGGGGGTGCTCCCCCGATGTGACACTAATGGGGATGAGTCATCATTAGTGTCAGAGGTAAAAGGCGAGAAACACCAACACCCTATCTTGCTTGAATTAAAGGCAAATGCTCATAAGCAAAAAGTGATGGCTTCTGAACAAGGGGGAGATGGTGTTTTGAGGTATCGAGGTAGATTGTGTGATTTATTTCAAGGGTAATTGGTATGATCACCTATATCACATTGATTTTCTTACAACAATAGTTACCATTCTAGCATCCAAATGGCTCCTTTATGAAGATCTTTATAAAGAAGATGCAGATCTCCTTTTGGATGGTTTGAAGTTGGTGAAGTAGGGTTGATAAGACCTGATAGGACCAGAGCTAGTTTATCAAGCTATGGAGAAAATGAAAGCCATTCAAGAGAGGTTGAAAAAGGCTTAGAGTCATCAAAAGTACTACACTGATGTTAGGAGAAGACCATTAGAGTTTAAAGTAGATGATGGCGTATATTTATAAGTTCCACCCATGAAGGGTTTTATGAGATTTGGTAAAAAGGGGAAGTTAAGTCCACGGTATGTTGTTCCTCACGGAAGCATTTCATCCGGGATTGCATGTCTCCATGTTGAAGAAGTGCATAGGTGTCCTTCATTGATTACACCAATCGAAGATATTCGGATCAAAGATAGCTTATCCTATGAAGAGATTTTTGTTCAGACTTTAAATTGCCAAGTTCACTAGTTGAGGACTAAGGAAATAGTATCAGTCAATGTTCTACGGGGAAACCAGTTTGTTGACGAAGCTACTTGGGAAGCCGAAGAGGATATAAAGAAAAGATATCCAAATCTCTTTGAATCCGGAGAAAAATGCAGATAAAGGTACTAATTTTATTCTTCGTACTCTTTAAATTATGAGTGAGCATGTTGTTGGTTGCATTTTTCTTGTTGGGTGTTTTGAACTAAATGTTACTACCCTTAGCCTATTAAAAGAAATCTCATTCGAGGAAGAATGTTCCAAGGAGGAGATATTGTTACATCTCGCAACTAAAAAGAAGGTAGAAGGAAGTTTAGAAATTGGATATAGCTATTTTTGGAAAGAATTTTATAAATATGGAAATTTGGTAAGAAAGTTAAAGTGAGTTTTTGGTCAACTTCAATCGATCGTAACTCATAGATCGAGATGAGGTAGGTGTAGTTCCAGATAATATTGAAAAAAAATTGGAATGATCTTTCCAACGCCACGGAGTTTGCAAAATTTCGAGTTTGGATGATCGAGTTATGCCCTTGGGAAGTTGGGTTGTTGGATTAAGGAAATGTCCAATCTGGAAATTAAAAGGGTAATTTGGTCTTTGCCTTAACCAATTAACTAAATTCATTTTTCGTAAGTTAATTGGGGTCAAATCTGAGTTAGTTCAGTTTACGCTTTTAAAAAATTGAGTTGGGGTTTTTTTGGAGAAAGAACGCAAGAGAAAGGAGAATAGGAAAACGAAGATTCTCCAAGAACGATCGGTTTTGATTGCAGATTTCTACAAGATTTTGATCCTACAAGGTATGTGACTCTCTCATAGCGTTGGGTTTATTTACCCACGCTCCAAACATGTTTAGTTCAATGCAATTCGTCCAAAAAGAGTTTTGAAAATTGATGTTCTTGACATGAGTCTGAATTTGAATGTTATTCTTGAATTTGGTTGAATTGTGGAGTTTCTGAGATATTTACATTCTGTTTTAGAGTTATTTTGAGTTAGGTTCTTGAGTACATATTTTGGGTATCAAAATCTAAAGTGAATTTTAGAAGAATAGTCGAGCTTAGGCGAATTAGGGATGGAAAACGAAGAGGAAAAAGTCTGACAAAGGATCAGGTATCAGGTCAACGTCACAGACCTATTCCTTTAGTAAACAAAAGTTTCTCCGCGTCATGGACAGGACGCAGACTCTTCTGTCTCAAAATTAAGTTGCGCAAATAATTATTTAGGGGTATCTCCGCGTCGCGGACTTGTTTCAAGACGGTAATTTCGTAACTTTTCTCAAGTCTAGCCATTCAAAATTATTCCTAAACATCAAGAGACCTTTCCTATCACAAATCTCAATTCCTTGAATCGATAATTTAATTTAAGGAAAGTTAAGTGTCAATTCAAGTAAAGTTAAGAGTCAATTCAAGTAAACTTAAGATTCAAGTAAAGTAAAGTTAAGAGTCAAGTCAAGTAAAATTAAGAGTAAAGTCAAGTGAAGTTCATCAAAGCTTTTCAAAGGTCCTTTACAAATGTTTTAACTTTTTGGATTTGAGGATTAGGTAGTTTTTTATGTGAGGAGCTAGCATCATGAAGGTTAAGGGTGGTTAGGTCGATGATGGGGTGTTTTGGAATCGTAGTTGTAGATGGATTGTTTGGAAAATGTTTGGATGTTGGATTTGAAGTAGGAAAATAGAGTGGAGGCCTTTCGTTGTTTGGAGTAGGAGTGTTGGCAATAATAGCCAGATTTGTCAAATCTCGGGACTTATCCATTTCAGCCTTGATCTCAACAATTTGTTGGAACAATTGTGCAATCAGCTTGCTTTTTCAGCGAGTCATTCAAAGTGATTTTGGTCAAATCAGTGTTCTCGACATTTTCAACCACCATTTCTTTGCCTTTCTACAAACTTTCATCAGAGAAGGAATCTTTGGGAGCTTTAGACCTTGTGAAGTATGGATGTTCTGCCATTTTCTCAACACAGATCAATTTTGAGTACCTGACAAAAAAAAATATCTCAAAAGAAAAATGTGTTAGTTTGTGTAAATGATAAATAATACAAAATATCACACACATGATCACTGTCACATAAGAGTTGCTCCATTTGGAGATAAACGAGCCCAGGATAAAAAGGTGACTAAATAGACAGGAATTTGTCTATTTGATTTTGGGATTAGTGAATTAGAAAAGTTGACTTGTGTAGAGGCAATGGCCTTTTGTATTTGTAATTGACATACTTTTAATTTTTTATTGAGAGGAAACTCTAATTTGCTTGGGAGAGCGAAAAACATAGAATTTTTCAAATATGGGACCGAGTATCTCATGGAGGAGAATTCAGGTCTTACGTAGTTCAACTAGCTCGAATCTCTTTTTTATTTGAGATGAAAAAGTTCACCCTTTTTCGAGATGAGAGAGTAAGATTTAAGATTTGAAAAGGAAGTTCAAAATTTTTCCAAGAAACTAAAGACTCGGAGGATATTTGGACGCACTTTTGATAGTGATTTGATATTTGTGCTTAGGGGTTCTTAAAACAATTTTAAGAGAAGTGAGCTAGAATATATCCAAATAAAGCAACTCACATAAGCAGTTATAACACAAACAGTTATCATGCATCCTAAACAGATATGTAACCCTTTTATGCCAAGAGTAGGCCTAATGATTTTGAAGGATGTATAACGTCATTTGACATTTCATTGCCCCAAAACCCAATTTATACAAACTTTATGAGTAGATTGAATGGGGATACATAATAGGGAAAAAGAGATAGAAATATTCAATCCCGTACATGGGTACGATCCTAAACTATGCTTCCATACAAGGTTTTTCGCTCCTGAACTTCAAATCGTCTCTGGGTTCCAACGCCTTCGGATGGACTAGTAACTTGTAAAGTTCTTTCTTTCAACTAGAGTAAGCTATATCTACCTTCTACCCAGGGAACAATGATTTTTCATATAACATAAACATCCTTCAAATATAAACACATAAGTATGATTGTTCGTTTAGGCCGTGAGCCGTATCGGACTCAAGGTGGTCTTTCTAATCGGCCCAACACACCTTAGGTGTTGGTTCATCTTAGTTCAATGCTTTAAAAGGGATTTGGCTTCGCTCTACGCTAGTTGACTAAGAATTGGTTTTGACAAGACCTGGTTACCCGAGTTGGACAAACTATGGGGTGAAATATAACAAACCACGTTGGATGACCACAAGCCAAGTATTAGTTTATCACTTCAAAAGAATTGGGAGGGTGCTTTTTCTGAAGGACAGCCTTGGAAATCCATGTAACTGCCTTTTATCCTATTGCAAAACTATTTGTCGTTTGGCGAAATCAATATCATGAAATGCCACAATTTATAATTTACAAGAATTGAAACAAGTAAACAATTAAACAAATAGTCAAAAGAGTCACGTAATTATGGTTAGAACCTAATTAATTCCCCAGCAGAGTCATCATTTATGTTATGCTGTAATTTTACTATCTTTATAAAAATCACTTTTGAAATGTTCTAAGTATAAAACAATTTGAGAAACATACTTAGAAAAGAGTCGTCAGTTAATATTTTAAAGAAATTAAGGAAACTTAATTTAAAAAGACTTTAACAGATTAAATCTTTATAAATTTAAAGAAAATGGGTAAGAGGTCCTTATTTATGCTTCAAGAAGGTTTTTTTAAGACATTTGAAGCGCCCGCTAACACACGGTTATCCTACGACTTGACCAAAATATTTTTTTTATTATTATTTAGGAAAATGATTTAAATAAAATAATTTTAATTGATAATATTCTATTGACTTGAGAAAATAGTTAAAAGAATAATTTTTAATCTTTAGGAAAATTGGACCTTAATTAAACATTGAATTAAATTATAATTGATTAGAACTTTAACAAAAATTAGATTGATTAGAATTAATTTGACTCATTTTTAAAAATAATAATTTAAACTAAATTGGGTAAATTATTGCATGAAAAACTATTTTAAATTGATGAAAGAATAGCCAAAAGTTTTAACTAAATAATTGAATATAAGTATAAGAGTTGATAAAAATAAATTTAATTAAAATAAACTAACATAAAGAATATGATTTGTCTTTTGGGGAATTCAATTAAGTTAAACAAATCAAATAAAAGGTGAGTGTTACCAGAAGTAATAATAAGCAAATAGTAACAAAGAAAGCCAATGAATATTCTCAAACTTGGGCCCTTTGCCCAAATTCGAAATTATTGGGATTGACCAAACCTGAACCTATCCTAATTCTAAGTTTCCAATCTTTTAAGATTGTTGCTGCTTGCGTTTTAGGCATGGCCCATCTGCAAAAAAAATGCAAAAAAACATGGGTTTGGCACATCTCCATAGTGTATACACTGCTCGTATACCTCTGATATTATCAGATGTATACAACTCATTTTTTTGCTTTTCGAGACATGTACATCAACTCCGAAGATTTGTTATTCGATTTATTAAAGTTGGCTGACTCTATAAAAGAAGTTTTGTACTTCATGGCTCATTTTGAAATGCAAAGGAGGAAGGAAAAGGAGTCCAAATAGGTGTCATAATAAAAGAAGAAACGATTTAGTAATTAAACAATCCTCTGATAAATTAAAGAAATATATATGCTCAGTAAAGAACCCAAGAATAATCAATTCATTCACTTTATAATCACAAGCAAACCTAGACCTCATTTCTTTTCCGGGCAGCGAATGAAACGACGAGCTTGACCACGAAAAACTTCCACCACTATGAGCCGATTTTGATGAGCTCCTAAAACAAACTTCAAATTTGACTAGAAAAGACTCAAGCTCTCTGTTTCTTCTCTCCTTTTTCTCCACCCCTAAACCGTGGATGAAATAGATGAATATATCGATGGAAATTGGGGAAACGGGCAGAATTCGAATTTGAAATACTTTTTTTCAATGAAACAATGAAGGAAATGGGATTTCTGAAAGGGGGGAAAAGGAAACGGCGATGGTGATGGGATGGTACCGTTGGCAACGCTTTTCAAAATTTCTGGCAAACAAGTACAGGGGTGGGTCGCGTTTCTGGGTTTCACAACGTTCTATTCTGTTCTAGCGTGAAGAAGACGAGTGAGGGTCGGATATTTGGACTTGCGGGCTGGGTCTTTTGGTGTTGTTGTACGTTGGAATGGGTTTGGATTATGTATTAAAGGGTTTTTATTTGGAGAATGTATGGGCTGCTGGAATTGGAGTGTTGAAATTGGGTTGAAGAAATAGGCCTAAGTTTAGTATATCACAAATGGGTTAGTATGTAGTAAGAGAGAGATTGAATTGGAATTGAGAATTTGTCCCATTGGATTAAAATGATAGCCAATTGAATTTACGAACTTAGCCAAATTCAACTTAATTGGTGATTCGGCTAAAAACTAAATATGACGAATTAATATAAATTAATTAACGAGCTTCTTAATGTCAACGAAATAAAATGATTAACTTAATTATAAACTAAATAACTTAAAATATAAACTATTATATAATTAAAATATTTAAACCGATATTTAATTAAAACAAAATATTTTTGAAACGATTTTCGAATGTTCATAAAATATACTAATTATATATATAATTATATAAAACATATATATTACATAAAAATGATACAAATATTGAAAATAACCTGCAAATTATATTATATTTTATTTTTTAAAATTTTATAAAACTTATTATTTTAAATTATTTGAAATCGAAGAAGCTCCATGGTTAATCTATAATGTGGTGGTCCAAAATTGGGTGTCAACACCCTTCACTCTTTTACTTTAGCTAGCAGTTGATGTTATTATTCTTACAATTTAAGTACACTAAGTTATTGACATAGAAGCTTGTAACTTGGGAAAAATATTTGTCCTACTTTCAGGGTGTGTTTGGTATGAAGGAAAATATTTTCTGAAAAATATTTTTCAGCTTTCTCATGTTTGGTTGGGACAAAAGTCTTGAAAAATATTTTTCAAATCAACTCATTTTCCTCAAAATTAAGGAAAATGACTTCCCTTAAAAAATTAAGGAAAACATTTTCCAAAACTCTCCTCTAACTTCAAATTACATTTTTTTTTTTTGGCAAAAACATCAACTTTTAGAAAATATTTTCAATTTTCAAAATTTTATTTTTCACCCTATCACTGCCCTCCCCACCCCCACCCCAACCACCGGCCAGCCCCCCACCCCACCCCTCCCAAAAAAAATTGAGTTCGTTTTAGAAACATTTTTATTTAAAAACTCCTACCTACCTCCCCCCCCAGCCCCCCTACCCACCCCTACCAGCCCCCCTCCCCCACCAACCCCAAAAAAAATAATTTTATTTTTAAAAAACATTTTCAACTTCAAAATTTTATTTTTTCACCTACCCCTGCCTACCCCCGCTAGCCCACCCTACCCACCCCTACCCCCTACCCAACCCCCAAAAAATTAATTTTGTTTGTAAAAAATATTTTCAACTTCAACTTTATATTTTTTCACCTTCCCCTGCCCCCCTACCCCATACATACACACCCTCCCACACACTACCACCACACACACACCCAAAAAAATTGTTTCTAAAAAATATTTTCAATTTCATAAATTATTTTCTACTCTAGTAAAAATAAAAGATATTTCTCAAAAAACATTTTTCATGCATAAATCAAACACTAAAAAATATTTTGGAAAACATTTTCTACTCACCAACCAACATGAGAAAATAAGTCCAAAATCTACTTGTTTTCTAGGATAACATTTTCCTTCATACCAAACACACCCTCAAGTTTGTTTATGCATCTAGGCTTACAAACTTGATCAAGTGTTCATGAATGTCAACCTTGATTTTGTCTCATTTGTGACAATTATCCACCATCCTGCAACATCACCATCACATTTTCAAAATTTCTTACAAAGCAAATTTAAACTATTTAATAATATTTGATAGCTATCTATTTGAGGTTCAATGGATATTTTATTCAATTTGTGTTTTGGTGCTTTTA
>JAJJBR010000417.1:0-22334 GCA_022817965.1 Solanum lycopersicoides | reverse complement strand
GGCCATACGAGATCCTACAGCGTGTGGGTGGTGGCCTATGAGTTGGCATTGCCTGCGGAGCTAGCTTCTGTCCATCCAGTCTTTCATGTATCCATGTTAAAGAAGTGCCTAGGTGATCAACATCGATTCTACCTGTGGATGGTTTGGGGGTCGAGGAAGACTTGTCTATGAGGAGGTACCTTTTGAGATCTCAGACAGACAGATCAAGCGGCTGAGGAACAAGGAGATTTCTACATGAACATATTGTGGATAAATCATCTGTTTAGGGTGTTACATGGGAGGCTGAGGCCGACATGAGATCCCGGTACCCTCATCTTTTCACTCTTGAGGTTAGACTTCCTACTCTTAAGTCTATGTTTCTTATCTCTCATATTTTGTTGCTATTGCTTGACTGTGCATAGTGATTATGTTATGATCTGGCTGGCATTACGATATATAGTGGTAGTGTCATTCGGGACGAATGTTCCTAAGGGGGGATAATGTAACAACCCTAAAAATGAATAAGATAAGAAATGCTTAAGGTGTCAAGAATGCTTGCGATTAGACCAAGGTTCACACGGATTGATGCGCGTAGAACCAGAGCTCAGAACCCTTACTACGGCCAAGCCACCTAACTTGGGGAGTTAGTTGAGCTTGGATAGGTTGGAACCAACCATGTAGGGCTCTCGAAAACGAAGATTTAATCGAAGGAGTCTTTACCGGACTTAAAAAGAAGAAATCTTAAGTTTTGAGGGTCCAGGGGTAAAATGGTCTTTTCCAGTCCAAGGGTAATATCGTAATTACCCTAAGGAATTAATTAATTAATTAATTAATTTAATTGAAGAACCGGTTAGGGTCTGGTCAACCCAAAATGATCCGTTTCGCGGTGGTCACTCCACCAGGGTTTGATCCCCAACGGAAGCATCGAATTGGTGATTTAATTATTGTTTAAAATCTGATTTCGAAAGGGTGAAATGGTTCTTTCACGTATTAGTTAAAATAAATCAGATTTTATTAATTTAATTAAACCCTATTTGACTAAGTCTTGAATTAGACTCCTAAACCTATGGTAACACTCTCCTATCACGTTTATCTCTCACTCACATATTAAAACTTCACGATTTCTCTCTGCAAAAAACAACTTCAATAACAGAACAAATATTGAAGTTCTTCACACTTGAAGAACAAACACGAAAAGTCTAAGAAAACAAAATAACCAAAAATGTTAAGGCAAAGGGGAGATTTCCGTCGAGTGGTGGTGAAACTTTCGGTGAGTTAGACGTGGTTTTGGAGAAAGGTTTGGGCAGCAACTTCAATGTTTGAACAATCAAATAAGGTATGGTTTCTTCTCTCTTGGTCCATTTCCCAAGAGACCCCTTAAGGTTCAGTTATTCAGTCCGAAAACTAGGGTTGTTTCCCCGTTGCATGTCCCTGTCACTAGCTCCCAATGATTCGTAGGTTGGGTATGATTGCTGGTAGATTTAGGTATATGTGATGTTTTTGTACTGAATGTGAATATATTTGTGTACCTGAAATCATGAAAATGACAACCCATGTGTGTTCGAAGTTATGTGCAATTGTGTGCAAATTTGTGACTGTGACTAGGGCCTCGACTTAGGCTTCATTTCGTGATGTTTTTGGTTGTTGTTTACTTGCATAAACATATGTAAATCATGATGTTCATTGTAATGAAATGTGGATGATTTGAGTGACAATCTTTTAGCCAAACGAACCTATGAAAGATGAACCTAAAGATGTATTGAATGGTCTACAAATTACCTTAGGAGTTCAACTAAAAACGTTGATAAAAATGAACTGAAAAATGACCAAAATTTCCAGCAACAATGCAGTGTTAATTTAGACTAAATTTTAATGAAGAAATCTGGAAATTTAACGAATTTTAAAGGGGTGAGGCCACCAAGATTCGAACCCGTGACCTCACCAGAGTGATAGTTGTAATTCGCGAAAAAGAAAAGAAAAGGGGCAGGGGGGAATCGAAATCGGGTTCACTGGTTGGGAAAGTCGAGAACAATAATTAAATAAATAAATGGGAGGTGTGGGAATCAAACCCACGACCTCCAGGCTGCGAATCAGAGAAGAAAAAAATTAAACAAAAGAAAATGTGAGGCGTGGGAATCGAACCCAAGACCTCATGGCTAGAAAGGAGAATGGCGGAATTAATTAACAAAATAAAATGAGGCTGTGGGTGAGTTCTACAACCTCACTGCCAAAACGCCTAGCTTAGTGGATTTTAATTAAAAATAAAAATAGGAGGCTGTGGGGGTTCGAACCCACAACCTCACAACCCCTAGCAAATTTAAAATTAAAATAAGGAGGATGTGGGGGTTCGAACCCACAACCTCCCAATTACCAGCGAAAATAAAGAGTGAAATATAAGAGGCTGTGGGGGTTTGATCCCACAACCTCTTGGTCTAGGCGAAATGGGACAATAAGATTTTAAGGAAAAATAAAAAGGGGTTGTGGGGTTTCGAACACACAAACCTTCGGCCAAATTAAGAGAAAACCCAAGGAGAAAAATAAAGATAGAATGTTGATGTTGGGGTTCGATCTAGGGTCCCAAATTTATGAAGACTAATAATAAAGTAAAGGAAAAATGTAAGTATTGTCCAAGTGGTTCGAACTTGGGTTCCCTTGCCCAAATTTCCGTATTGATACATAAGTCATACGTGAATTAAATGTTCAAGAATAATGCCACCTACTTAGATCGAAATCAAGATCTTGGCAGATATACAAGATACATAAGTCTTGTACTACATAATCTTAGGAATGTATGAGTCACTTAACGAACAATGAATGAAGCCTCATGGCTTGTGTGTATAGACCCATAAGTCTAGCATACGTTTAAAAGTAAGTGAACCTAAGATGTATGTAATGAAATGATGAAACCCTAGAAGGGTTATGTACGAGTGTAAGATACACTAAATGGCCAAGTATATTGGCATATGATCAAAGGAACAATGAAATGATGAAATAAACAATGAAATGATGAAATGAACAATGAAATGATGAAACCCTAGAAGGGTTAAGTAATGGTGTGAAACACACTAAATGGCCAAGTGCATTGGCATATGATGAAATGAACATTCATAATAAGGGGTGAGTAACTATGAAGATCAAATGTGCTAATGATAATGAATGTGGTTACAACATGATATAAGGCTAATGCAAATGATGAGAGCAATCTCAAATGATCCTAAGTAAATGTTAACGAAACGTACTCACCTATGAGAGTGTAAGATAATGAAGAGACCAGTCTCTATGAACACTCTTATTAAAGTATTTAGATTAACACACTTAATACTAATGATGAGATGAGAAATCATCTAATGAGCTATGATGTCCTCATACTAGAAGCCAGCTTCCATGACGTATGAGATGAATGTAATGGAACTTTATACTGAGCACCGATAGGCTAGCTATGAGCGGTGATGCCTTCTTTCAGGAAGGGCGGAGGTTCACGTAACTCTCATGAGATGAGACTGTCCGGCTTGCCGGGTATGGGTCTCCTTATATCTCCTGGTCTTCGAACCTATATTGCCAATATACGGATCTGGCGGTGTTAAATTCCCATGTACGCTAGCATGTTTTGGGTCACTTTGGCCGGTGATTCCACCTCTTTTCGGTGTGGGGGAGACACTGGATTTCATGATGCTCACATGATCTATGTCGATTAAAGTTAAAGTTTCCAATGAATGAATGAGGCCAGCCTCAAATGATGCACAAAATGAAATGAATGATACCAAAGGTGTTAGGATAGGATAATCAAGAGGTGAGCTAGAATCAAGTAATGACACTAGGTTATTCTTGATCATTGCACAGCAAACCCGATGAAAGTCTTAAACTACATCCTAGGTATAGCTGGTCTTCACACTGGCCTATGAACGAAAATGAAATGAAGTACGTATGAATGAATGAAGCAGGCTCTATGTTTGCTAATGAAGCTTCCCTAGTTGAGGTCCCATATGTTGAACCCTCATTTTGGAAAGTCTTAATGCCAAGTCCATGATTCCAAGGTCTGAGGGCATATGAATGAATGTTATAAAAGATGTTATGTGATGTATGCTATATCATATGTGCTATGTGTAAGATGTTATGTGCTGTGTGCAATATGATAAGTATGATGATGCATGTTACTCTCATGGCATGACTTTCCTAATCCAAATTTGTAAAGCTCACTGACTTTCGTAACCCAAATTTGGAAAGCTCACTGACTTTCCTAATCCAAATTTGGAAAGTTCACTAACTTTCCTATTCCCAATTTGGCAAGTCCACTGACTTGACTTTCCATAATCATGTTGTTAGGAAAGAGCTATCCTTTCCCATGCATGTCCTTGGTGTGTGATTGCATATACCCATACTTAGTACAAGTGTGTACTAATCCCGTACAACTCTATATTTTTAGGTGCAGGCACAGGTGGACGCTAGAGCGTAAAGGTTGACGTTGCAGCTATCCGGACGTGGAGATTTCATCCGGACTTGGTCGGCCCTCATGCTTTCGAGGATGTCTACCGTTACTATCTAGTTTAGATATAGGCTTTCGCTAGTGGAGCATGTTCCACTAGTGTTTCTTTCCGTTTTTATTTCAGACACTGTATTGGTGCCATTTTGTCAATTATATACTTATTACAGTATTGCACTGTTTCTTTCATTTGATTATCTCTATATTAGATGGTTGATTTGTGAACGCCCATGATGTTAAGTCTAAAATGTTTAGCATGAAATAAGAAAACAAAAAGTTCAAATTTTCTGCTAAAATTAACCTAGATGAAGTAAGAATGACGTAAGTAGGCTTGTCTGCGACCTCTGAGAGGTCAACGACGCCGGTCTCGTCTGGGGTCTAGATTCAGGTCGTGACAGCAGCTTTGCTGGCCCATGTTTGGGTCCTCCTCGAGGACCCTTTTGATGGTCCACGGGGCATCGTTATAGGACGTTTCAACCCTTTGTATGTAATGATACGCGTAGGAACTCTTGTTACTGCATTTTACCTTCAAAACATCCCCCAAAACATCACTACAAAACAGTATGACACACTAGTTCAACTTCGACTAGTTTCCGAACGTCTTGGACATTTGACCTCCAAACACTTCTAAACTATATATACTGCCTAAGAACACTATTATTTGCAATTTTATGAATTTAAAACATCATGAAACAAGTCCTAGACTCTAGTTAAGCCTTGCTCATTTTGAGGGACGTTACAATCTCCCCCACTTCGACAACAATCGTCCTCGAATGACACTTGCCACACTTTGAACATTTTTAAGAGTTAAGACTCGAAGAATAGACGCTCATAAACATACCACACAGTATACCATACACATAAATAGGAGGAACATCAACTCCACATAAAAAAAGACTCAAAACAAACAAGAAGGTAGGAACTACATCTACAACTCATCATGCAATAAGACTCGCATTTTCATTTCATAGAGGAGGAACTTCCTTATGCATATAAGATCATGCTCATATACATCAGTTCTATACACATCATAACCATTTTTCATCAAAGAACAATTTAGTCAAAATTTCAAAATCTTTACAGTGAGCACCAATTTCTTTACAGTGAAACATGCTCAATTTTCCAAAAATGAAACGCTTAAGCAATTTATGATGGAAGCATAACAATATGAGAGATAAAACCACATAAACTCTATTTCAAACATAATCTTAAATTCATGAAATTCGCAATGCAAGGAATAAATGAAATTCAATTTCAACTAGACTCCTAAAAACAATGCAACATGCAACATACTACAATGACATTCTATTTCTCAAGCTTGAATTGAATAGAAGAGATGAGACAACAAATAATAATTCTACTACTCACCATACTTCCCCACTTTGAAGGAACTCAAATAACTCAAGAGAGACAACTATAAGTTACCAACATCATCATCATCCGATTTTGTTCCTTTGGCTCGCATAGCATAGAAGCGAGCCTTTCCCTTTGTAGCACCACCATCCGGAACATTAGGAGGAAATTTCTTGGCATCTCTTCCTCTAGACGCAATAGTAGGACAATCTCTCACCTTGTGATCATCGTTCCCACAACCAAAGCACCCACTAGTACCGGCTAAACACTTCCCAAAGTGCTTGTTTGCACGAGCAGCAAAATAGGCTGAACCACTTGGGAACCACTTGGGAACCACCACCTCTCTCATAGTTAGCCTAAGGAGCACTAGAACCATTTTGATTCGAGGCCCTCTTCTAAAACTTATGTGGAACTTGCTCATCGATTCTTCCCCTCTTAGCATCTCTACTTCTCCTCCCAAGTTTAGACTGTTCAATGAATTGTGCATACACCATAAGCCTAGATAGATTCATATCACCATGGAGCATGGCTGTACGACACTCTTCCTTCACAATATCCGAAACACCGGTCAAGAACCTACTCATCTCATCACTAGGGTTAGACACCAAGGATGGAACATACTTAGACAATAGGATAAACTTTAGGGAATACTCCACAACACTCATGCTACCTTGCCTAAGGTTTATACATTCCTCAATCTTAACCTCCCTCTTCTCACGGGGAAATTACCTTTATAAGAATGCTTCATTAAAATCTTCCTACTCTAAGGGACCCGATTCAATCGTTCTGCTATCCTTCCATTGAGTAAACAATATTTGAGCAACATCTTTCAATTGATATGAATCTAACTGTGCTTTCTCCCTAGACATAAGAATATATTTAGACACGGCCCATAATTCAACATAGGAAAATAGCTAAGTCTATTACAATACTTTCAATAAGGAAATTTAAACATCAAGATGTCCTCGAATCTAGTGAGGACATACAAACTCTATAATTGAATGAACACTAATCCAAGCTTCCACTCGAGACTCCTCTCAAACGCCACCTACACCTTTTGTGATAGACAAAATGTATGGAATTAGTACAAACACTTGTACTAAGTATGACATAATGCATAAAATCATGATAAACGGAATTTTCTATAAAACATGCTCCTTTTGATTAAAACATCATAGTATAACTATAAGAACAACATTTAACACCTTAGAAACATATAAGATATCACATAAGCATTTTATCAAATATTGAAGAATATTACAGTGAACTATGTCACTTTACAGTGAACTATGTTCATCTTCATAGTCAAATCTTTTAGCTTGCAAGCCTCTCACCAAAGTTTATCCTAAGACTCACTTAAATTAGAAAAAGAGAGACCACCCATACACCCTCTCTAAGGACACCTAAGTGATGCTTAAGACTACCTAAGATAAGATTTGTTCCCTTTTCCTTTCATTAACTCCCCACCTAAGGTTACTCTAAGATTTACCTAAGTAGGAATAGAATAGACCACCCATACACCCTCTTCAAGCTTACCTAAGCAACCCTCAATGCTACCCTTGATATAGCACATTCTATTCAACATACATTAGCTATAGTCACGATCGTTCATTAAGTCAATTAGAAGATATTTCATTCATTATAGACTTCACATAATGGTCTTGGAAAAACCTAGGGACTCACATACTAACATCTTCAAAGTCAAGTCTTACAATGTCTAGATAGTGTCCCATTCCACTAGCTAAGTTTCCTAGTACTTATCCAACACAAGCATGTATCCCACATGATGAGAATAGGCAATAAGCGACATAGACCATACTAGCTAGGCATGGAATCCGGAGTTATAAACCTACTCTCGTTCTTAAGTAGATCTACAAACCATAACACATTCACTCGATGCTAGCCTTTGTTGTCATAGAGTAAGTTCAATAAAAAAGAGCATATGAAAAGGTACCATCTCTTAGACATTACCTAGTCATAATGCACCTACCAAAGATGGGTCCACTAGGGCTGCCACTCAATGGTCTATAAGGATAGCTCATTCTTAACCTTCTTTGTATATAGAAGATTCCACATATTAGTCATGCTTAGAATGGCACCATATTAGGTCTACCGATCCTAGACTTTCATTCAACATTCATCCATACACATACAAGACAAAGGTTCCTAAGCCTACTAAGTCAAGATGTTCATATTGATAATTTACATGTATCAAGTAAGGGACACAAGTCTACCAAAGCAAGACACAACATACTTTACTTTTTTACGTATAACATATCATTCTTTGAAGCACTTAGGAATGACCCTTATCATCTTTATGTCATCCTATACCTTAATATAACATCATCAATATAACCATCATAGAATCATATAGCCAAGTAGTAACAATCATACAACTCTAAGACTACACACATAAACACATTGTCATAGTTGAACATGATCACCTAACAATATCAAACTTTCACATTACTAGCATGTACATAGATATGATCATACTTCACATAATCAATTACACAAATCATCATAATACTTCAAGTGCTGCTGAAAAGGCCATGATCATTATAATGCATAAAGTAACGCCGACAAGGCCACATCAATTAACAAGTAATGCACATAACATCACCAACATAGGTGGACCGTACCAATCACAACATAATTAAAAACATACATTACATATACTAAAGAGAATTAGGGCAGCTTAACACAAATCCATTCTCACCACTTCAATCCATTGCTAGATCATCCAATACAATACTCAAACTCCCTTACCCATTACCATGAACATCAATTCAATATAAAATTCATAATACTCATTGAATCTAAATCAATTAAATATAGATTTATCAATTTAATACCAATTAGACATCAATTGAATATAATTCTTACATCATTCAATAGCCATAGAAAACTACACTATACTTCACAAGTATAGAGAGATAATCACTTAACCCATAAAATAGTCAAGATAAGAATTGCATGGTTTACATGGGTTCATAGGAATTATAGATTTAATACATTGCATTAACATCAATTCAATCCTAAAACATTGATTCAAAACCATTTATGGAAGAACCCATGGCAAGATTATGATATTGGACAATTCATGTTTTTGATCATCTTTGAAAATCATTGGAATTGACTCCTTGAAGAAAGAGATTTCAAGGATGAATAACCATACCTTAATTGTGATTAAAATCCCACAAGATTGATGGAGAAAAACTTGACAAACCTATTTACTTCCTTGGAGTTTCAAGTTTCAACAATGGGGGTTTGGAGATGAGGGTTTTGCTTTAATTGGGGAGGTTAGGGGTTTAAATAGAACCTATATCCGTCCATAATATAACCCTAATTAACCAAAATCCCCCTAAATTTATTGTACAAATTAACCAAGTCAAATTTGACTTAAAAACGACGCAACAAAATTTGGGACATTACTGCGCGTCGCAGAGGAACTTCCAAATATTATTTTTCGAAAATTCTTTGTAAGACCTCGAAAATAAGATAAGGTGTCTAGATCCTAACATGTTGGTATTAATGTTATAAGGTTAAAAAATGCCTTATTATGTGATATAAATTCAGTGTGCAAAGTTTGAAGTTATTTGGAAGTCGAACGTCAAGGGACGTCCAAGACGTTCGACGAATAGTCGCTTATGTGCCTCATGTGTGTATGCATGCCTAAATTGTATGAAATGAGTCTAATGAGTCTTGAAATAATTTATAATGATGTTTAATGTTATTGTATGAAGTTTTGTGAAGTTTGGAGGTCAAACGCTCAAGAACGTATGAGGCGTTCGAAAGATAGCCCCTAAGACGTTCATCGTATGTCATGTTGGGGTTAAGGCTGTTTGGACGTCTTGTAGTTGTTTTTTTTGTATGAAACTTATGTGGAAGGTCTATAACATGTTAAGGTTTGTAATCGCATTGGAAACCTCCGTGTATGACTTCTAAAGGGCCCCACAAGAGGCCCCAAAAGAAGGACTCCAAAAGCTGCCTAGACACTGCCTGGGCAGTGTCCCTTGACGGACCCAATGACGGATCGTTGGGACACCAACGGACCGTCGAGCAGGTCTCGTCGAAGGGGACTTGCCTTGGGCAGGTATTGAGCCAAGAATTTTGCTAAGTCATGGACGACGAAGGGCATGACGCCCAGTCATGTCTATGACGCCCAGTCACTGCCCTCGTCGCGGGTGCATGCAGGTTGGCAGCCTGCGTGCTGTCACTTAAAGGGGTGAATGGGAAATTCACCCCACATAATAACCTGACTATAATAGGTTTATTTAAGTAATTTTGGGTGTATATAAGCCATCCAAAACGTGATCAACCCATTCACAAATCCTCTCACATGTTTTAAGCCTTTTCCTCCAAAAATGTTCTCTTTACAACCACCATTGTTGGTGAAGCTCAAGAGCTGCTTGGAGATGGATTTTCTATGGATGAATCATGAATTTTTAATAGTTTTCTTGTAGACAAAGGTATGGTGATCATCATCTCTAGTTATCTTTTCATCTAGAGAGCCATTCTCAATGTTTTTCAAAGAAATCTTATGATCAAGTTTCCAATCTTCCAATCTAGCCATGGGTTCTTTCTCAAAACGTTTGTAATGATTAAATCATGATTAATTGAAGTTAATACAATGGTTTTAATGTCTTTTCACTTCAATTGCATGATGAACCCATGTTCCTTCCAAAATTGGTTTAGCCTTTGCATGGGCTTTGTGATTATGGCTTATTCTTGATTAATTGGTGATTCTCTTACGTTGAATTGCTTGTGTTTATTGTTAATTACATTAATTGATGGTGAATTGATGATGATCAGCCCATGATGATAAATATATGAAGTTTTGAACATGAATAGCCTATGTTTCTACATGTTGTCTTGAGGTCGATTTTGAGATCGGTTGTGTAGACTGTTGATTATGTATGAACTGCTTTAGCTACTGTTTTACGGTGATATAATGGATGAATTTTGTAGGTATAAATCCTTAATGATCAAATTAAGAAGGGCTTGCATGAATGGATATAGATTTCTTTAGGCTATAAAGTCAAGAGGTTAAGTGTGTGATGTATCTTGAATTGTGATTCGATGAAGCATGATTTAGTCTTGATTTCTTATCTAATTAGCTACTGCCTAATAAGTATATTATTGATGAAATATGAATGATGATCAATTCCTTAGATAGTTCATAGTAATGATAAAGTCTTCTACACTCTAGCAAATCGATAAGTCTAAATGCCTATGTTGTAACCCTAATCTTGAAGGTATGTATTCATGATTTCAATATGGTTAAATGTAGGTTTATCTACTGCCTTAGACTTATGCATGTATGAACTATGATCTAAAATCAATGTAAGGGAAGTTAGCTAATGATCTATGTTATCCTACTATCCTAGTAGGTTGATATGTTGTATTATGTTATGGTATAATCTTGTAGAGACTTGTACATGGTTTCTTATATGTTTAAAGTACATTTGGCTACTGCCATATATGTGTTTTATTGATGAATAAGGTGTATTGATCAATGATAATCAAAGGGTGAGAAAGTGGTAAGAATGCTTATTTTCTCTACTCTTCTACTTCTCTATTCTTTATAGAAATGTTGATGAAGCCTTGTATGGCATTGTGTGGTATGGTCCACTTATGGTGGCGGTGTTTATATTATTGTCATTATATATGTGTTGATCATGGCCTTGAAGGCAAATTGATGAACTTATGAATATGTGCTTAAGATGATACTATGAGAAGTTTATGCCTACTTTCCTATTCTAGTTGTGAACTAGGTTGTGTGGTTATTGTTTGAGCATGAGTATAACCATGTTAGGGTAAAGTATAGGTGCTGACATTGGTGTGTTAAAAAGGATAATAAACCTTACCTATGTACCCTTATATGAAAGTGTAAATAGCTAAAGTTTGGAGTCTTGATATTAAGGTATATATTGTCTTGTCTCCTATGCTATTAAGTGTTGTGTGCTATGTGCTTGAAGTGTAATGTGGTCTAATAGGGTGGCTGACTTAATAAGTTATTGATAGCCATTATGTGATCATGTTGGTCAATGTACACACACTCTCACTTACATGTATGTTACAAGTAGTATAAGTCATTGTGTCTAAATGAAAGGTAGTTCTCATATTCACTAGTGTCTACTACTATGCATGTGTAACAACCCTAAAAATGAATAGGATCAAGACTTAGGTTTTTCAAGAATGCTTGCGATTAGACCAAGGTCCACACGGGCTGATACGCGTAGAACCAGACCTCACAACCCTTACTACAACCAAGCCAACTAACTTGGGGAGTTAATTGAGCTTCGAAAGGTTGGAACCAACCATGTGAGGCTCACGAAAACGAAGATTTAATCAAAAGAGTTTTTACCGGACTCAAAAGAAGAAATTTTAAGTTTTGAGGGTCCAAGGGTAAAATCGTCTTTTCCAAGCCAAGGGTAATATTGTAATTACCCTGAGGAATTAATTATTTAATAAATTAATTTATTTAATTAAAGCAATTTGGGTGGGGCAACCCGAAATGACCCATTTTCGCAAATGGGAGTCACTCGAGTTCGAGCCCCACTAGAAGCAAGGATTTTTCTTGCTTTTATTTGATTAGATAAATTAATTAAATTAAATAATAAATATTATCTGTTTTAAGAAAAAGAAAAATCAGATTTTTATTTAATATTTTAGCAAGGAGTCCTAGTTTGACTAATTCCCAAACAAAAACTCCTAACTTAAAGCCAGTCTCTCTCACGATATCTCTCTCTCACGTTTCTCTCTGCCTAAACAAGTTCAAAAACAGAAAATATATTGAAGTTCTTCACACTTGAAGAACTCATACCAAAAATCTAAGAAAACAACATAAATCCATCACTTTAAGCAAAGGGGAGGAGTCTTCCGTCGATTGGTGTTAAAGTGTTGAACTTGGACTGATTTTGGAGAGGATTTGGGCAGCAATTTCGTGGTTGAACAAGAAAAAATAAAGGTATGGGTCTTCTTACTCGTGGTCCCTTTCCCAAGAGACCCTTAGGATTCAGAATATTCAATCCGAAAACTAGGGTTGTTCCCCGTTGCATGTCCCTGTCATTAGCTCCCATCAAATCATAGTTTGGTATGTTTGCTGGTAGAAATTAGATGTTGCAATGTGTTTTCGTGATGAATATGTTCATGAACATGTATTTGGAGTCATATGAATGACAAACTTTGTTGTCGAAAATATTTGTGAGTATGTGAAAAAGTTTACTGTAAACTTACTGTGAATAAGTTTTGATTTATGGCTTCAAGTTTGATATGGTCTTGGTTGTCATTACTGTGAATAAGTCTTGATTTATGTGACTTGACTTCCAAAAATCACGTTGTAAGGAAAGAGCTATTCTCTCTCATGCATGTCCACAAGTGTGTACTAACCCTATACAAACTCTACTATTTTAGGTGCAGGCACAGGTGGACGATATAGCTACAGGATCATCGTTGCAGTTATCCGGACGTCCAGCATTCATCCAGAGTTGGTAGGTCCTCATGCTTTCGAGGATGCTACTCTTTTATATTCTAGCTTAGATTTAGAGTTGAGCTGGTGGAGCATCTTCCACTAGCGTTTCTTTCCTGTTTTTATTCAGACAATGTGTTGGTGCCATTTTGGCAATTATACGCTTTATAAGTATTGAACTATTCCTTTCATTTGATTATCTCTTAATGTTAGATGGTTGATGGTGAACAAATTACGAACGTACTAAAATTGCTTAGTAAGCGATATTTAGAAACAAAAAGTTTCAAATTTTCCGCTAAAATTAACCTATGTAAAGTAAGAATGACGTAAGTAGGCTTGTCTGCGACCTCTGAGAGGTCAACGACGCCGGTCTCGTCTGGGGTCTAGATTCCAGTCGTGACAGCATGTTAAAGTGATGTTCATGAATGTATGATTTGTATTCCCTTACTAGGATGACTTGATAGGTGTACTAGTATGGGCAAGGGTATGGGACCTTGTCTATGGATTGTACACGTGTATCTTTATAGGATAGCTCCTAGGTTTGGTTCTTATGTATATGAAGGATGATTATATGAACATGTTATGAATAGGATGTATATTATATGATGAGGTATGAATATGTAAGGTATGAACATGTGTGACTTAATGTGTTATGTGAAAGGTTTGTTCACATCAATGTCTACACTCAAACACATGAATGAGGATCTAGTTAATAGAGGGGCCTTGAGAGGGGTGCCAAAGAATGCTATAAGACTAGATAGATGCTTGAATATGCTATAAGCATATGAGGAATGATTATGCTAAGCTTATGTTTTATGAATAAACGTAATGAAGGCTTTTCAATAAAGGGAACTTAACTTAGCACCGAGCGAACTTGACAACGGGAGGTGATGACTTATCCATAGAAGGAAAGATTCATCCTAAAGTTGCCCATGTGATGTTAACTCCCTTGTTTATGGGATATGTCATTTAAGGGATTCCCATGAGGAGCGGCCCACTTTACCAAATGGTATGAAGGTACCCTAATGTGTATGATTATGTATGTGTCCTTTATGTATGATATTGTAGTCTTGGTTTGACAAGGTTTATATTGCACTATACTTATATGATGGCATGTGTTGTCTTGTATAGATGCTATGTATGGTATTCTCTTGTGTTCCTAAGGTAATACATTGCACCAAGTATCCTTAAAGGATTACTTGGAAGATTAATGAATTAAAAGAAAGAGTTAATGTTAAGAAGAGTTAGTTCACTGTAAAGTGATCTCAAATGGGGATTAAATTCTATATGTGTTTTTTTATGATGTTTGGCCTTTGATTGTGTTTCTATGAAGTATGTGAATGATATAAATGCTATTGATAAAGGTTTTATGATGATTTACTTAAAATGGCATGAAGTATGATTTCAAAGAAAATGTCCCTTTTAATGCATGTTTTTGCATGATTGCCATACTTAGTACATTCTTGTGCTAATCCCATTCTTCTCTACTTTTTACACAAAGTGTAGGTAATGGAATGCTTAAAGGAGGTTTATGATTGAGGAGCTTGATAGATGATTCCCAGGCTCAATGAAAGGAATCCTTAAAATTCAAGGATGTCCTACTTATGTCTTTAATGTAAAGTCAATAAATATTGTATAGTTATATAATGTGTCTTATGGGCCGCGTCCCTATTGTACTCTATAGTTATTGAGTCTAAGATGGCAAAGAGACTTAGAGTCTAAATATGCATTATGACTTATGTTTTACATATATATGATGTGATGTTTCAAGCATATGATGTGCTATGAAAAGTTTTAAATTTTCCGCTAAATTTACTATGCCAATGCAATGAATGATATGAGAGGCTTGTCTTAGACCTCCGAGAGGTCGACGACGCCGGTTACAATCCAAGATTGTATCCTATCTACTAGGGTATGGTTTTGGATTGTGACAAACTTTGTATCAGAGCATGAGGTTTGTGTAGCGGTTTTAGGTTCTAAGAAGTCTCATATTGCCACATCTAGTAGAGTCTTGTATCATTGGTGGTGAGTCGCGACACATCAAATGGTACAAAAGGCTATAGGACGATAGAGTTTCCCTTTTTCATCATTCTCATATCGTGCCATAGAACTTAATTCTATGAGATCTCTCTCTTATATTTTCTTGTCCGGTATTCTTTTAGATGTTATTGCTTGGATGAGATTGTTCAATGCTTGAGGGAGAAAAGGTGAGTTTAAATGCTTATCTTTGTTTTATGGTTTGAATGAGTATGTGTGAAGGTGACACTTGTTCTTATTTGATGATGCATATACTAACTAGGGCGACTTGAAGGGTTAACTAGACTTAGGTATGGGTATGGGACTCTTCCTACGTCTTGCACTAGTTTGCCTTGTTGGAGACCTTAGGAGGTTAATACTATGTATGTGTATGATGATAAATGTGAATGTCCTTATGAGGTGATCCCTATATTTGTAAACATGTAAATGGCCTAGTGTGCTAAAGATATGGGGTTATCCATGCATGAAGGTTGTAGATGAGTGGAGTATGGTGCTAATTGTAGTTCTTGTTGGGTTACTTGGTTTAGTGAAGTTATGGAGCTTTACTTGATCATTGCACATGTTAACTCTATGGGGATTATGATTGGTTATCTTACGTTGCTAGGTATGAAATATCTCTTATTTGACGATGTGATGCCAATTATGGCAATATATGAAGTCTTGATGAAATAAAAAGTTATGTTGAATGATGTATGACATGATATAGTTGAAGCATGCTAGAAGTTATAGTGGTTAAAGTGAATTCTCTTAAGATTGTTGTGTTCCTATATGGTTTTGTATGATGGTAGCCAAATATTAGGATTTGAACTTGGATTGTTTAATAAATACCTATGGAGGTATGCTATCCTATGAGTATATGTGATTAAAAGTGTGCATTGTTTTTCCTTTGTATATAAGTGGTACTTGAGGAGTTGCTAGTATAAATTGGTGTCTTTTGTAGAGACTTGAGTTGTAAATATAGTATGCATACTTATGAAGGATGAGATGGTAAAGCTTTTTATCTTATAATTCCATACTTGTTCCATCAAATGTCTAAATGTTGCACTTTTGGGTATTTGGAAGTATGCTCGCTGTAAAGACTAGGCAACTTATTGTAACATGTTTGGAGAACCTACTAAATTGGTATTTTTATTGGATGTTGTTTAAATATGTGTAGAATTTATGAATATAAACATGATAAGGAATGTGGAAAAGAATTTTTGCTATTTAGATTGAAGGATGAGAATCTTATGACATGATGAGTCGTAGAGTTATTTCTAAACGTCTTGTTGTGTTATGAACTTCCTTGTTGTTTTCCACTAATGATGTATGACCTTAGTGTCTATTGCATTGTAGGAAGACCTTATGTGAATTGAATGGTATGATCAAAATTGATGGTTGAGGATTATTTGCCTAAAATGATAAGGTTTAGAATGCCTTAGTGTTGCTAAATTGAATTAATGAAAATTCCCTCTAAAGTAGAAATCACTTTAAGTGATGAATATGAAGGTTGTGTAGTTAAGATCCTCTATATGTTTGGTTAAGTTGCTCTTAGTTGGGTTTAACCTAAGTAGGGGATGGTGTTTTGAGTAGTAAGATTGTAGAAATTGTCTACATTGTTCTTCTATTCTTACTTGAATTTGAAAATATGAATTCCTGGTATGTTTGTTCATGAAGATAGTCTTGCATAAAGTGTGAATTGCATGAACTTTATATGATTGGTATGAATTGATTGACATCATCTTAGAGACATGGTGAATTTTCCAAAGGGCATGAAAAGAAATTTTTGATAAAACCCATGTTTTCTCTTGTTGACTTGCATTTTAATGTGCTAATTGTGAAGTCGACTTCATGAGGTAAGACAAGAAACTTGGTAATAGTCACTTGTAGGGTAAATTGTTTAGCCTTGTAATGGAAGTTGAGTCTCTTTTTACAATGAAATATGTTGACTCTCTTGAAAATTTAGTGAGTTGATGAGTAGTAATGCAAAAATTGTAGGCTCATTCTTGAAAGGTGAAAGCATGTTTAGCTAAGTGTCCATGTGTGTGCTTATGATTTGTGTTATTTTTCCAAAATGAGGCTTACTATAATGGTGAGTATTATGTTAAGCAAATAAATTTGTGGAATGACTTCCAATTTTGTTGTGATGTACTTGGTGTGATTTGCCATTTAGTTTTCACTAGGAAGAAAAATGTATGCATGTCTTGGCTTGAAAGTTGAGATTTCTCATTTTTTAAAAGAAATTGATCCTGTATTTTTATAACGCCCCAAAATGAACTAAGGTGAACTAGAGCCTCATGGTTGTTTCTTGAGTTAATTTTAAGTTAAACGGAGTTAGTTTGGTGTCCTTAGATAGTGTGCAATGTTTGGTTAAGTTTGGAGTTCAATCGACCAAAAACGTCCATGACGTTCGGATGGTATGCCTTAGAATGTACTTGTATGTCTTGGCGAGTTTGGATGAGTTTTATGTGTTCGTTTTACTTGAAACATGCGTCGGATGTTCCTTAGACCTAGACGACTTAGTTTAGGGGTTTGACGTCCGGGCACGACCCCACCTAGGACCCACAAGGGGCCCTAGATGAAGGGACCAAGACTTGGGCAAAGTCTGCCCATCAGTGGCTCACGACGACCATGGCGACGGTCCGTTGCACTCAGGACGGTCCGTCGATCCAGGGCGTCGCGAGTGACAGAGAGTGGAAACTTGGACAGGCTCCAGTTGGAGCCAAGTGTTCCTCGACGGGACCCCATGACGGTCCGTGGTGAACGTGACGGTCCGTCGAGGAGGTCTCGTCGACGAGGCCTGCCAGTGCACGACTTAAGGCTGCCAACTTGGGGTGTTTTATGTAAATACACCCCAAGTCTTATAAGACCCTAGGTGTATAATTTTGGTGTTTTTAGGTTATATTAAATTAGTTTTAAACCCTAGACCTAGACAAGACCCTCTCACTTCAAGATCAACTCTCTCTTTCTCTCAAGAAAACTCTCTCAACTCTCTTGGAAGCTAGAAGTCAAGGAAGGATAGGAGGACGGATTGGGACTTGTTTCTTCATCAAATTCGTGGGTTTCTTTCTCCTAAAGGTATGGTATCCATTCTTGAATACCTTTCCATTCAAGAAGCCAACTTCCAAAATGGTTTTCAAAAAGGGGTTTTAAACTCAACTTCTTCTAAACTTTGATTTCTATTATGGGTCTTCTTGTAACTAAGTTCTAATGGTTTAAATGTATTTATCTTGGTTTGAATAGATGATTTTGATGTTAAAACTCCATGAAACTCTTGTTTATGCATACTTCAATTTTTGACTTGAAAATGGTTGATGGTTATGTGAGCATGAGAGTAGGGTATGAACTTGGGTCTTCTTGTATTTGTCATGTTGGTGTAGCTACTGCCCTAAGGGCCTTAATATGGTGAAATATTGATAAATTGCTTATGGGTAATGATGGTTTGATTTGTTGATGAGTTGCTCTCATTGTATAATTCTTATTATGAATTGCTATTTGAGTGGTATGGTCCACCTTATGGGTGGCGGTGCTAATTGATGAACTTGATGTTACTTAGTATGGTTTGAGTATGTGATCTTGAAGGTCTAATATGTGAAATGAAGATATATTGGAAATGGGTCTTGTGTTGTGTTTGATGTAGCTTGAATTGCATGTTTGACCTAGTTTATGTCTAAATGAAGTATATGATTATGAGAAGTATGTAGAGTGTGTAGCTTGATGAATCAAGGTTAAAGTATGAGTAGAACTTGATGATAATGAAATGATGCTTATATGCAAGGTGTGCACATGTACACACACACTCTTTTAAGATTTGTATTATGTCAAGTTGAGCAAAAAGGGAATCTTGAGGTGGACACACTTCGTGAGTTGAGATGTAGTGTCTAGTAACAACCTCTCCATTTCCTAGTGAGCTTTCTAAGATAGACTATTATGTTGAGAAATCCGTGTGGAGTTATGCCTAGCACCGAGAGGATATGAAGGGGAGGTGGATTGCACTTCGTTAGTTGAGATGTTGTAATCCAAAGTACCTCTTGAGATGAGTACTCCTCGTTAGTAGAGAGTGAGTTACTTAGTAACAATCTCCTTATCCCTTAACTATGTGCCCGCATAGGTGTAGCTATTGGAAAAGCCATGTAAACGCTAAGAAGCATGACCTTACACTAGGCAAGTAAGGATCCCTCATCCGATAGGGGTTAATATCGGGATTCCATGTCTAGCTCTCATGGTCTTTGTCGGTTAAGCTAACTCCCACAAAAGAATTGATTTGAAACTAATTATCTTGTGTATTGTTGAAATTGTGTATGTATGTCGTGAAGTGCTCAATCCACATTAGTTACCGAGTAGGAGCATTGAGTGGGAGTAGTAGTATGGGATGCTATTCTCACATTGCACTTGGTGTGACCTATACCTACTATGGGAGAAGAGTACCTTCATGAAATCCGTGTGAATGAGTACTATGGTGTAGTGTTATGGAGGATTATTGTGGAGTACTTGAGTAAATGGAATCCATTAGGAGTACTAAGTGGGAGTGGTAGTATGGGATGCTACTCTCACATTGCACTTGGTATGACCTATATTTCCATGAGTGTTTTGCATATGTTAGCCAAGGGCGTGGATTTGATTTCTAACGAAGTAAGCCTAAGATTTGGTAGTTTTAAGGGTCCCTTTGGTGTGCTTTGAAGGGAGGTGTAATGAGAGTCCCTTCTTGGCTCACCTTAGGGAGTCTTAGGATAACCTTGGGTTAGGGCAACTTCAAAGGAAAGGGGTTCATATGACTTGGACCGTGCCATTCACTGTAAGGTCTTCATTGTAAGAATTCAAAATGTTCACAATGATGCTTTATTCAATTTTATTGCAAGTTTAGCAAAGTTAATTGAAATGTTCCTTTTGTTTACTTTAAGTTTGGTAAGATAGCCATAAAGTGTTAATTGTTGATTCTTATGTGGGTTTGCTTCTAGATTCATGAAGGTTATATTTGAATTGCATAAAAAGCTATCTTTACTAAAATGTCCCTTTTTGCATGTTTTTGCATATGCCATACTTAGTACATTGTTGTACTAACCCCATACTTTTTATACCTTATGAGTATAGGTTGGAAGCCCTTTTGGGAGGATCGGAGTCGAAGCTTGGGAACTTTATCTCTCAAGAATTTGGTATGTCCTCATATATTCGAGGACATAGTTTTATGTTTCTTAGTTTCTTTATTAATACTTAAAAATGTATTTACTTTTATCGTAAAGGGCCGTGTCCCTAAGATTCCAAGTTGTGTCTTTAAGTTGGCTTGTGACGATAAGATTTCTTAGTATTTATGAAAAGACTCCTTTTATTATTATTATCGTGAAAAGTTTTAAATTCCGCACTACTTTTCATGCTTTATGTTATGAATGCTAGTTAGAGGGCTTGTACGAGACCCCAAAGGGGTCAAGTACGCCCGGTCATGATTCGAAGGTTTTCCCTAACTTCTAGGGGGTGCTTTCGGGTCGTGACAAGACTTGGTATCAGAGCATAAGGTTTTGGGAAATAGTTTAAGGTCTGAAAGTCTCACAAGCCACATCTAGTAGTATCTTGGTCATTGGTGTGAGTCGCGACACATCCATGGACAAGAGGCTATAGGATGCTAGAAGTTTCACTTTCTTCTCTATTCTAGTATCGTGCCTTAGAGTTGAGTATATAAGGTGTCTATTCTCAACCTCTTCTTTTGTGTTTTTAGGACATGAATACGAGGAGATCGACCGCTAGAAGGGAGGAGGGAGGTGTACCAAATGAGAGAGTCCTTCCCCATGTTGACCAAGTTCCTATTGTTGGCTTAGGGGAGGAAAATGAGGAGGTTCCTCTTCAAGAACCTCAGAGTCAAGCCTCCGGAACCTCAAGGACCTCAAGTGCCTCCTATGCCTCAAGCTCCTTTTGTTGAGGGTGATATGACTAATGCGGAGTTGAGGGCTGCCCTAATGAACTTGACCCAACTCATGACGGCTCAAGCTCAAGTTGTCAACAATCACTTTGTGGGCCAAGCTAACCTAGGAGATAGGCCCCAACCAAATGCTAGTACTCCCGCTTCTAGGATTCGGGATTTTATGAGGATGAACCCTCCTACTTTTCATGGCACTAAGGTGGATGAAGATCCACAAGGCTTCATAGATGAGGTTTTCAAGGTGGTAGATGCTATGGGTGTGACCCCTAGGAGAAAGCGGAATTGGCCGCTTACCAACTTAAGGATGTTGCTCAAGTGTGGTATGAGCAATGGAGGGGTGAGAGACCCTTAGAAAGAGGACCGGTTGATTGGGAGGAATTCAAAGAGGCTTTCCTAGATAGATTCTTTCCTTTAGAGTGGAGGGAGAAGAAGATGGTTGAATTCATGAACCTCCGTCAAGGGGGAATGAGTGTGCAAGAGTACTCTCTCAAATTCACCCAACTCTCTAAGTATGCCCCAAACATGGTAGCCAACCCTAGGGCTAGGATGAACAAGTTTGTGATGGGCGTGTCTAGCTTGGTGGAAAAAGAGTGTCGTACGGCTATGCTTCTTAATGACATGGATATCTCTAGGCTCATGGTTTATGCGCAACAAATTGAGGAGTCCAAAATTAGGGAGATAAGGCAAGAGGGTAAGAGACCTAGGTCGGATGATTCTAGTCACCAAAGGCCTAAGAAGAGGTTTTATCCCCAAGATTCTTCTATGGGAAACAAGGATAGGGCTCCAAATCAATCTTCTCAAGGTGGTGGTCATTCCTATGAAAGGGCTAGGTGCCCTACTTGTGGCAAGCAACATGGGGGTAAGTGTCTTGCCGGAACGGATGGTTGTTTTGCATGTGGTAATAGAGGCCACAAGATGAGGGACTGCCCAACCTTAAATCAAGGGGAGAGATGTCAATCAAGCTTCCCTAGATCCTAATGCTCCCAAGAAGAACCCTTCCTATGGATGGGGGCTAGAAAGGATAATTAATCCGGATTGATGGTTTTGGTAAGTCTCAACTCTTGGTTATTGTTGCTTTTGTGTTATGAAATGAGTATATATGGTTTTATAGTTCCTATGAT
>JAJJBR010000415.1:0-12848 GCA_022817965.1 Solanum lycopersicoides | reverse complement strand
AAAGAAATATAAGCAGAGTATGTGAAAAGGTATTAAAAAAAGTCAAAAACTATGGAGATTTTTTTTTTGGACTAATTGAAGTGACAAAGGGCCGAATCTCAGTGGATCGTGACAACAAGACCACTCTGAACTATGAAGAATTACGTTTGCTTTTTTCAACAAAAACATCATAAGGTTACGATAGGATTCGAGCCCCAGTGTATGCACCAACAATCTCAAAACCAACTTCACGATCAAAGCACAAAAATGGGTGCTAAAAAATATATTATGTAACTTATTCAACATTTTCTATATAAATGTACAAAAGAATTTGTTGAGGTTAATGAGTGTTCGAGAACCCATATCTCTATAGTGTGTCCGTCCCCATTTGTGAATGATATAATGTTTAACTAGAATTAAGAATTTATAATTATTTTTAAAATAATAAAAGAAATAGTTATTCTAATCATGATTGGACCTTTTCTTATAAAATTTAAATAATAAAATACTTTTCTTTTTCTTTTTTATTTTCGCACTATTTTGAATAGATATTTTACTATATATATAAAAAATACAATTATTATATTTTTCATATTTTACGTTTAACATTAATCATATTTCTCATATCATTTTTCAGACCTAATACTAAACATAAATTAATATAATACTCTCTATGTCCAATAATACTTATCCACTATTAACTTTATACAATTCTTAAGAAACTATAAATAGAAAGGTAATTTTACTATATTACCCTTTGAATATATTCTGTTCACTTTTACTTGTCACTTTTTTCTAAAATAGATTTTCTTTTTTACCTGTCACTTTTGACATACCAAGAAAAGATAATAATATGTTCCATGTTTACCCTTTGCATTAAATACTCTTTCTTCAAATCATTTTTCCAGACTTAATACTAAACATAATTTAATAGGGATAGTTTGATAAAACATCTATAAAAATAATCGTTTTCTTAATGGTGTGTCAAGTCAAACGTGTCAAGTAAAAGTGAACGAAAAAAGTAATAAATACAATGTTTTGAATAATGTAATAGAAAAATGACTATAATTAATGATAAGATTAAATTATAAATTAAAGTGTAAAATTATCAATTGATTTCTGAACAAGTATTGTTGGATATTTCAAAATAGTATAGTACACAATATAATAAAACAATTATATTAATTAATATTTTAATTAAATATATCAATGCAAAATATAAAAAATAAACGTGAACAAGGGAGACATGTTTGAAAATGGAAAAGAACCTTATTCTAATAAGATGCTTTATTACTTTTATCGCAAAAGCATGAAAGTGGATAAGAGCAAGGGCATTATTGTCTTTAACGTAAAAAATACGATCTTCCCGGTCGTGTAAATCTAAATCTAAAATCTAAAGTGTGAGAGACCCCAAAAAAAGCATTTGAATAATCTGCAGCAAATATATAAATAGTAGCGCACCAAACACATGGGGCAGAAGCAGCAAAGATCTGGAACGCCATGGAAGTAACAGAAGGAGCTTGCCACAGCCTTACAGCCAATATTCCCTATTCCTCCCTCACCGTCGATCATTCTCTCTCTATTACTCATCTAAAGCCTAAAATCGTGTATGTTTCGATTCCGCTTTATCTGAATTGAGCAGTTTTTCAATTTTGGATGCTGGCTTTAGGTTTTGATTTGATATGTTGTGGCTTTGCTGTTTAGGCATGTACTAGCGTTTTGTTTAGTATTACTTCAATAGTAATACTCCATTTGTCTGGATTTGTTTGCTACTTTTTCAATTTTTGTTACTTTCTATATTTAGAACTAGAGTATTAATTTTTAACTCATGTGTTTTGCTTTGACATGACTTTTTATAAGTTTATTTATGTCAACTTATGTGCTAAAAGCCTTATTTTGTCTCTTTACTTTGTGTTCCAATTAAACCAAGAGAAACAAATAGAAACAGAGGGAGTAGTAGGATTGATGGATGTCTTGTCAATCTCTTTTATGTTATGATTTATGATTTGATTTGAGTTGATATATTGGTTAATAATAATATGTTGGATTAACATTGACTCGGTGTGATTCCAGTGTAAAATGGTTGACTTTACCTAAGCTTTATGTTTATTGTTCTCTTCAGCTTGTTACTGAGACATGATATAAAAACTTCATTTTCCTACTGGTTGAAATGATCAAAAATCATTTCTGTTGTAGATTTTTCGAGTATCAATCCTTGTTTATGTTATGAAAACCAAAATTCTAATTTTGGATGTATAGAATTATTATTTTCTCATTTCAAAGTATTTTACTTGCTCTAAGAGCATAGTGCACCATTTTGGCGTTCAAGTACGAATGGACTGTTAACTGACACTACTATGAGATGTAGTGAGTGCATGAATTCATCCGTAAACATAGCATGATGGCAACATTGTATCATTTGAGGGATGGACTTTTAGTTTTAAGGATAATCAAAATACACGATTATGCTCTTTTAGAAACTTCTATAGTTCTACTTATTCCTCGAAGAAAATGGCCTAGTGGACGTAGAGTTGGAGTGACAACCTTGGAAACCAAGGTTGAATACTAGCGAAAGCGATACTAGGTGAAATATTCCATTTGTCTAAGCCTTGGTAGGTCTAGTAGGTGGCAACATGTATCCAGTGAACTAGTCAAGGTGCATATGGTTGTCAAGACACTGTCATTGTAAAGAAAAAGGTCTTAGGTGTTCCTCTGGTTATTGCGTAATAAGTATATGTGAGATTAAATGGGACATGATTTAGCAGGCAAGTATAATGGGACATGATTTAGCAGGGAAGTATATGTGAGACTAAATGGGACATGATTTAGCAGGCTGATTAAACTTGTATGTAAAATAGATGTATTGTAAATGTTTTCTTCCCACACTCAGTAGTATATTTAGCGTATGCATGCTCCTGTATATTGAGGCTAATTTTTGTTCTTCCTCTTATATTTCTGAGCTTGGCTTGAAACTGTGCAGAGAACTGTGCAAGGACTTGTTCAACCAATGGTCAAATCTAGATGGTTCTCACTTCTCTGTAGAGACTGTGTCTGGTGGCATCACAAATCTATGTGCGTATTTATTTTGTTTGAATTTGCAATTTTTAAGCACTCATTTGCATTCCAAACTTATCATTCTGAAATTGTGTGTGCGATATGTACTATTCTATGACAAAAAGAATGATTCTTACTGTTAAAATCTTTATTGCTCAGAAAATTTTAGGACTAAACATATCAGCTAAGATTGTAGTATGTCCTAACAATATTCTATTTATTTCTGCAGTGCTAAAAGTATCTGTAAGAGAAGATGATGGAAAGCATGAAAATATGACAGTTAGGTCATATGGTCCAAATACTGAATATGTCATCAACCGTGAACGAGAAATGCTGGTGAGTTTCAGAGGCTTTGATTGATAAATTTTTTTCCGTGCATTGTTCCTATTATATGGAGTGGTAACAGTTGACTTTTGAGTAATTTAAGTCAACTACTCTTGGGTTATCTGTTTTTCATTTTAACCACAAGGTTATTTGATCTGTAAAACTAGTGTTTGTATCTTCTCTTCTCCCCACAAAGGATGTTATGTGGATGTCAACTTGCCGTATAGCTTCATTAGGTGTTATTTCTGCTTATCTCGTCTTTTTTGTTAGTCGGACTGTTTCCAAGAAGAGTATGCATAGACTTCACATGTGAGTCTTGTACTCTTATCCACTGGGGCAAATAAACCAGTCAACCTCCAAAACATTTTGAAATCTACTCCCTCTATCTTAAGAAGAAGAACAGTGTTCAGACTACGAAATTTACATACGGTCTAGACATTGATTCCTCAGTATTACAAAAATCAAAGTTTCCATATCTAAAAGCTATATAGAAGTACAATAAAGAATAAGTTATAGAATATGTATGTAATGTTCAAAAAATTGTTACTGAAGAAAAAAGAGTTACTCTCTCCAAATAGCGGGTAATGTATTTTGCCAAAGTTAATGGGGACTTCACCTTTGTTCTACAATTTACTTTAAAATTATGTTTGTTCAAAGTGAGGGGAAGAAGAGGGGAGGGACTAGTTGAATTATTTTCTCTGGAGAAAGTATTTTTGAGTCCTAGTATCTGCACATTTATATTACAAATCCGTGTCCATGCTTAATTATAAATATCTTCTCAATAATTATTGTTAGGAATTGTACATCTACCGTTCTTCAAAATTTAGGCATGAAGTCAGCTGTTTGATTCTGGATGTTATGATTTGATGTTATGCAAGTTTACTTTTGTTCTTGATATATATCTACTGTCAGGATTTGACTACATAGGTCTAAGCATTTTGTGATCAGTTAATATGTTATTTCTTGCATAAGTTTAGCCCATAATTCCACGCCTTCTTTGGTGAAGTCTGTATTTTCGATGGATGTCTTCACTCTCCTCTAAACTTTGAAGTTATATTTATTTAGTTCTTATAACTATGGCCATGTCCATGAATCATACACTTCATGATTGTTAAGTTCCTGTGTTTAGGCGATTCAACACCTCTCAGCGGCTGGGTTTGGTGCAAGTTGCTTGCAGTATTTGGAATGGCATGGTTCAGTCATTTATTGATGCACGTACTTTAACGCCCCAGGTAGACATTTAATCAGACTTCCACTTGTAGCTTATATGTAGTAGAGACTATTCGTGGTTTAGCGTAAATAACTTTTGGCTACCTTCCAGACTTCATTTTTCCTTTGTGATTTGGAAACTTTTATGTGTTCCCATTTCCTATTTAGAATTATTCAGGACTAGGCATCAGAAAATCCGGGAACAACAAAATTATGAAGTAGACTGTATTCTTATCAAAAAATTTAACTCTCTCTCTCTTCTCTCTCTCTCTCTCTCTATATATATATATATATATATATATATATATATATATATATATATATATATATATATTTGAGATTAAGCATTAAGTGATGTCAAGAGCAGCACTTAAGAATGCACTGCAATTACACTAAAAAATAGAAACTAAAGCAACATCAGGAAAAGCTAAAAAACTCTGATACCATTTCTAAATTACACCAGAGAGCTATCAATGTGATGCAATCAGATCTAACTTTCGAAATAGGGTTTTCTTGTCCTATGAAACATCTTTTATTCCTTCGTTTTGACTGCAACTGCAAATGCAAGCAGGTATGGTGTTCCAAGTCTTCATATAAGTGCTTAGTCAGTCCTAACCTGTTAATTGTTATTACAGCTCAAAAGAAACTTTTAAACTGTTCTTGGTGTGACCTGTTTCAGTCCCAAAAGATTGACATCTTCCAAACATGTAAAGTAAAAGTCCAGTGAAGGAACACACAATTGTTTGATTCTGATTCTTCTCAACACATGTAACATCTGTTGGCTGATTGTATCCTCCTTATTCGTAGATTATCTTGAGTGAAGCATGATTCTTTGGTTATTAGCCGCAGAGGAACATCATATTGACTGGTGCATATGTTTTACAACCCTTAATCATTGTCTCTGAGTAATATGATCGTTCCTTCTGGCTGTAGCATGAGCTAACTGTAAATGATTCATTTTCCTGACCTTTTCCAGTTGTTGATCTTCATTGTTATTAATACATTGGAATTTGGAATGTAGAAAAAGCTGAAAAAATGTGCAATCACTCTAATTTCCCATTCATTAGGATTTCTTCTGAAAGTGATGATCCAAAGTTTCCCTCCCTGCTTTGTACTAGTGTAAAGTTGGTATCCTGTGAAAGGTTAAAAAGAGTGAGAAATGCATTTCTAAGAGGAGAGTGTCCTAGTCAATTATTTTGCCAGAAAGAGTCTTTTTTTCCATTCCCTATCTTGATTTCTATATCCTGTGAAAAATGTGGCATGGTGCTCCAATATTTCTCCCACACCTATTCCTTGTGGTGGACTATATTGCTTGAACTCTCCAAAATTGTTGTCGTACCCGTGTCGGATTCTTCAAAATGCACTACTTTTGCAGTATCTGACATGCATAGGTGGTGGAGCACCCGTCTTTGAACACCACATGTTCTCTTGACCAAACTACACTGTGATAGCCTTTTTTTATGAGACAAGTAATAATTCTATTCGATAAAAACTTAGCCACCCCATAAAAAGGTGCTACATTGAAGCTTTACAAGCATTGGAAAGGTGCTTAAACCCCTGCCCAAAACCCTATACAATCATGTATTGCCTATTTAATATACTAACTCTCCTACTTCACCCCACATATTCTGTTTACACCAAAAAAAGAACAAGCTAAGACAATTCATCCTAATTTTCTCGATAGAAATGCTAGTGCCTTCAAAATGTCTACCATTCCTTTCCTTCCACACTGTCCACCAAATGCAAGCAAGAATGATCTTCCACAAGTCCTCCTCCCCACCTCTATTCCCAATACTCAAACCAATTGTTCATCAATGCCAAAGTAGAACTAGGTATTACCGAAGTTATTCCCAAAATACAAAAGAACATGTGCCACATATTTATAGGTGTTCTGCAGTGTAGGAATAAGTGTTCATTGTTTTCACCTTCTTGTTCACACAAAAGACATCTTGAACAAATCTGAAGACCTCTTCTTTGTAGCTTATCTTGAGTTAGGCAAGCTTTCCTTATCACCAACCAGACAAAGAATGACACTTTCATAGGGATATTCACTTTCCACACTTGTTTCCAGGCCAATTCTTCTTTACAGGACCTCTTTGATTCAACTGCAGTACACTGATTTTACTAAGAAGGCCCCTTTACTGTTAAGTTTCCACTTGAGCCTGTCAGTAGAATCTGTGCATCCACCAAAAGTTCCCAATATCTGAATCATTGTGACGAAACTCTCTACTTCCCAGTCATTGAGAGTTCTTCTAAAGATTAGATTCCACCCTTGTTGACTCCACATTTGGTTGATCGTGTCATGTTGTTGTAAACTTATAGAATAAAGAATTGGAAACAGAGACTTCAAATTACTTTGCCCAATCCAGTGATCAGTCCAAAAATCAGTTTTCCCTCCATCTCCCACAATAATCTCCACATTTTCCCAAAAGGCTTGCCATTGGTTTCTGATAGTTCTCCACACATTGCTACCGTAGGGACTATCAACTTCATTTGTGGTCCACTGGTTTAACATCCCATATCTTAGGAATTAGAGCTAGGCGAATATGAATATAATACTTAGTGCTCCTTTCCTTTAAAAAAATTCTTGTACAAAATTTGCAATTTCAGTTTTGATAATATCCCAACAAGTTTGATAGAAACATCCATTGAAGCCATCAGGACCGACAAAACTATCCTTGCTCATACTGTAACACGGCCTCTTCGACCTCTTTTTCATTTGGAATCTTGGTCAAAAACTCGTTATCATCATTGGTGATAATCTTTTGTATACAGTTAGTAGTACATCTGTTGCTAGTGGTTTGATGGAGGTTGAAGAAACTCTTGAAATGTTTAATGGCAACTCTTGCAATTTTTCTCATCACTTGCACCCATCTATCTCTTTGATTTCTGAATATATGTAAATGTAACCTTTTTCTCTATCCCTCAAAATGTTATGGAAGTACTTAGTGTTACAATCACCATCTTTAAACCATTTACTCCGAGTCTTCTGTTTTAGAAGTGAATCTTGAATACGAATCCATCTAATGTATTTGGCATAGCCCTTATTCGGATCACTTCTAGCCTGTTCAGTATTTTCATACAAGTCATCATCTTTTAAGATAAGAAGTTTGGCTTCCCAGGAATGAACTTGCTCATTAATGTCTCCCATAGTATTCTTGGACCATATGCTGAGCTTTTGCTGAGAAGATTCAACTTTGATTGTAGCCTCCACATAGCATTGCCATAGGATTTAGTCTCCCAAACTCGTTTAATAACCTTATGATATCTGGCTGGTTGGTCCAAAAATTAAGAAACTTAAGTATTAAATGTGGTGATTCTGATCATTGTGAGATTTAATGATTAAAGGCTTGTGATCAGAACCAGTTCCGGCCAAATGTTTGACGTGGTTATGGTTGAAAGTTGTGCCCAATCGTCATTGACAAATATTCTGTCTAGTCTCTACTAGATTCTTTTGCTTGGTTTTCTATTGTTGCTCCAAGTGTATCTAGAGCCACTGAAACCACTGTCTACCTGACACAAATATCAGTTGTGCTAGTAAAATCCAAACTTTTGTAAGTTCTATGAGGTTTGCCTCCAACTTCTTCAATAGAATCCATAATCACATTAAAATCACCACCAATACACCAAGGGTCTTTAATAATATTGTTCATATCCTGGACTCTCCCATAAGGCTTTCCTTTCAATAGTAGAGCATTTGGCATATACAACAGTGAGAAAAGTACCTCTGTCTGTATTGCGATCCTTCTTCCTCCTTAGAGCATTGATTTCAACATCATTTCTTCATAGCCATTTCATCAAAAGGCTTCTATTTGTACTCTGTAGTTCTTGATGCCCAACCCTGGGGAGGATATAATATGTATTCAAACCCAATAGCTTAGCTCGGACCCTGTATATGTGTGAAAAAATTCAGTAAATAGTAGAAATAATAGATTTAAAATTCAATAAATCGAATGAGCTGCGGTAGGTTTACGCATTCAAACCAATAAAGCATAAATCTGGATCCGCCTCTGCCTGAACCTTCTTTATAGAGACAATGCTGTACTTCACTAGGTTGAAATTACTTTCTATTGCCTTTCCATGAGAAATTTCTCCATAGCTAGTCAATTCTCTTTTTCACCTTAACAGTCATTGGGAACAAAGACATAATATATGTTGGCATTGAATCCAACTCACTGTTATTATGATTCAAGTGCCCTGTGCCCCCTAGAGAAATGTATTTTTCTTCTAGCTGGATAAACTCATTTCCTATCTTTTCACACCTCCTGCTATATAGTTGTGCTTTATGTTTTGTCCCTAAAGACAGATCCAACTAAACCATTGGAAGACTTCCTGTAACAGCCAAGTGTAGTTGTCATGCCTTGTAAATCTCAGAGAGTTGACTGAAATTAACCTGTTTTCACCAATTGACATGAAGTCTTGAGACTGCCTCAAAACACTCGATAAAGACCAAGTACTTTAGTTGACATGCTGTGGGTTCAGGAAATATGAGAGTATCATCCGCATATAGATGATGTGAAATGGATAGTACATTTTGTTTGCCCTCTGTTCACCTTGAAGCCCTTGAACCACCTTTCATTAACAGAGAAACACAACATTCTACTAGAACACTATAACCTTCTAGGTCAAACTCTCCATGTCAATTTATCTAAAGGTTCCTGAAAAATAGAATACCTACTAGTTATAGACTTCTAGGAAACCCTAATCTTAAGTAAGATACATTCTTGGAAGTCCCTGTGTAGTTAAATTCGTCAAACAGTGAAATGAATTTTGAGTTCGTAATCTGCAATCCTCCTTCATCCTATGCTGTGATGTTCCCCATTGGTTTTCATTTGGTGCTGAGAGAACTTCCTGTATTTAGTCAAACCATCAAAAGAAAATTTATTCTCTTAGGTCTAAGGTTTGACTTCCAGACTCTGTAGCTGCTTTTATATGACCAATCATCTAAGCCAAATAAAAAGTTCCCGTTATGATAAATAAATAATTTGCTGATGTGGTGGGGAAAGCCCCATAAACTAGTTGTTAACGAAAAAGTAAAAACCTACACAATTTTTTTTTCTATGAATGGGACCAAATCATGTCATCTATACTAACAGAATTATGTGATTTCACCAAATATTGGCCAAAAATAAAAGGCATGCCTATATTGTACTATCTCATTTCCTCCCCTTCAAATGTTCTCTTGTTCCTTTTCAAAGGATAAGGGCCGGAAGGGGCTACTTCTGGTAATAAATAGTCCATATCATATGTTTGGCATGTTTTGTCCATGGTTTAAGCTGTTGTTGTCGTTAGATCTCTTATAGAGTGTAATATTGATTGGTCCATTTTGAAGAAATAAGAAGATGCTGATCATTACATAGGTTGGAATTGTTTTTATAATTAGCAACCAAAATGTGCATAAAAGATATGTGAGCTTCCATGATAGTTAATTATCCCGCGCCTTTCATTTTTCACTGGCCTTTTTGTTCTTTGTATAAAACGTATTGTTCAAGATTCATCTTCTTTGCCTAATTAGCATAGTCATTTATCATCTTTTTGTGTGTCTGCCTCTCCTCCTTCAGAAGTAGTTTAATAGAAAAGAAGTCGGTGGTTTGAATCTTATAGAACTTGTCCACAAACTAGGTTGAGAAGAGCATGTTTAAATAGTAAGGAGAGCTTTGTAAACCCTGTTAACAGGACTAGAGTTTAGCACGACAGTTGTCTTTGAGTCCTTCCATCAACATATCTTGTTGCACTTACATGTAAGTTTATTGTATCATGGGGTTGTTGAAATAATTTTCTGGCACCCTGTTTTTCAGGGATACCTACATTTTTCACTTCTCCCCATCCTCATGGTGTTATTAATGCAAATTAGTTCTCATTTTCTTGTAACTTTTTCAACAGACATGAGCAACCCAAAGCTTGCTGCTGAAATTGCAAAGCAACTCCGAAAGTTCCATCAGGTAGAAATTCCGGGCTCCAAAGAACCTCAAGTGTGGAATGATGTGCTCAAGTTCTACAAAAATGGTCCATCCTTTACTGAACATTCTCCAGTAATATTATATTATGATACGTCATTTTCCCTGAATTGGTTGATATGTATGGATCCCTCCTATGTTGCTCGGACTCTCCAAGTACCCGTGTCAGATCCTTCAAAAATACACTTCTTTCGGAGGACCTGACACACACCCCTCGACTTTTTTGAAGAGTCCGAGCAACATAGGATCCCTCTAGTCTCATAGACTGGAACACTTGTACTGGATTAACTGCAAGGACGAAAGATCCATCTCAAGCCCGATCGTTTTTCTATTTTTACAGCATCAACTCTCCAATTTGACGATGGTGAGAAGAAGATAAAGTATGAGACAATTTTGTTCCCGGAAGTTCATAATGAAATCATAGAGCTCAAGGTAGTCCCACCTCCCATGACATGTAGTTGATTATTATTCTATTTATAATTTGCTGTTCACCCAAGGGGAGGGGATTCTCCCAATATCTTCTCCATAAAAGAGCAAATTTCAGCCCTACAAGCATTTATTTTTTTCTTAATCTGTATTATGTTAGTTTGCTCTCACAGATAAGCTAATTTGAAACCCCTTGCCAGCGAAAGCAAGGGGTTTACCTTCTGGGTCGAGCTCGTCATACCAGGCTTGCCTAGTGGGGTTACCTCTCCTGTGTGGTTTGCGAGCTATTGCATAGCAGCGGGGGTTTTACCCTGTGCGCACCCAAAGGATAGCGGCTGTGGGTAGAAAAAAAAGAAGCTAATTTGAAAGCATATGTTAGCAATTTTCCTTAACCCCTTTTGGAGAAATCAATAGCTATAAGATGTTCAGCATGTCATTTTCCGAATTTAACTGTTTTTTTTTTCTTGTTATCTTGCTGGAGAGATCTAGGAATCTCCTACGGCAGCTACGAAAACCTTCAAAGAACCTTTTAGGTGTTGACTCATCTTCCATCATACTATATGGTTCAGACTGCTTCAAATTGGATGACTTTGTATACATATTTCAATTTTACTTCTTGCTTGTAGTTAAGCACACCCAAAAGTTGGCACAAATGAAATGTTGTAGGTTTCAAAGTTAAGGGTTCTTATTTTCCACATAAAATGCATCTTTCTTGGCTTTATTGTAAAAAAAATTGCTTAATAAACCTGAAATATATAAAAGATTAAGTCGAGTTTTCTTTAGGATAAATTATCTTCTTAATTACTACTACCTCTGTAAAGCGGATGATATTGAAAGTTATTTGGTATTGGGCCAGAATGACATTGTATTATGTAGCTTCATGTATTAAATGGATATATCTCTTTATTTCAAAAGTGACGTGCAATTTTGGAACAGGAATTGACTGACCGTCTTAACACCCCAGTGGTGTTTGCTCATAATGACTTACTCTCTGGAAATCTGATGCTTAATGAGGAGAAAGGTACTTGTGATCTAGCCTTCCGTGTATTTATATCTTGATCGAGGTACTTTCTTCTGTCATGACATTTAAAATTAGAAATTCTCCAGCGTCTCCCCGGTCATGATAAAATTCAGTAATCTCAAGATGCCTTTTCATCTGTTGGAGAAGAAAACCCTACCATTTAGATCACTTAATTGGTTCTGCACATCGCAGACATCTTCTTTGGTATTACTCATGCAAATTTTTATGCTTGTAATCATATATTGTGTCACTATTGCTTATTCGTCTTTCTCAAGGTTTTATTATGTTTAGTAAGGGAACTAATTTTCTCCGAAGTGACTCGTATTCTCTTGTGATAAAGACTCAACACAAGTCATTGGATGAACTTTATCAGGTCACTCCTGCTTTCATTTATGTTCTTCGTTTGAAAAACTTCCCATATGATTAATATCGTCAAATAAAATAGTCTATCCCATTAAAAAAGATATATCTGAATGATTTTTAAAAAATTTCAATCTGGTTTTTACATTGCATCAAATGGTTGACATTTCTAAATTTGATCTTGGTGTCTTTTGTTCATATTGGAAAACTGCTTGATGAGTTTGTTCTTAGTTACAATTAAATGCCGAACTTAACTGTCTGTACTAACCTCATTTCCGTTTATCAAAATCCAGAAAAGCTGTATTTCATTGATTTTGAGTATGGATCCTACAATTACAGGGGATTTGACATAGGGAATCACTTCAATGAATATGCTGGCTACGATTGTGATTACAGCTTGTATGTTGCGTCTCCCTCTCTGCATCTCTTTCTCCATGTCCTCAGTCCTCTTCTTTCCCTCTATCTTATGGTGATATTTTGTTGAAATGATCACAATATTGAAAAGGTGGTTTCCTATA
>JAJJBR010000413.1:0-29562 GCA_022817965.1 Solanum lycopersicoides | reverse complement strand
ATCAAGTTATAATCATACTCTTTAAAAATAAATACTTATAGCAGATTATTATCGAGTTATAGCATATCAATTAATTATATAGGGATATTCTCAAGTTATAGCATTAGAGTTTGTATTTCAATGTATAACATTTAATATCTCAATCTATAACATTTTATTAATAAACATAATGTTAATTTTAAGTTGTTAAAAACAAATAATTAAAAAAAAAAAAGGATAAACTAATAATGGAAAATGGGATCCTTTATTAATTAAATTAAATGTAATTATTAATTAGTATTAATAGATTAGCACATTTTACGGGATTTTAAAAATTTTCAGATTAGTTAGTTGCCTTAAATCTCTCTAGTTAGTTTAAATCAGATTATCTTTTTGATTTAATTCCTTAAAAGCTTTACCAGATTTTAATAATTATTTTCAGATTTGCAGATTATTTTCAGATTGGCATTTTGAAACTTATTTGCATCAACATAAAAGTTATTTTTTTTTAAATTTTCACGATTATTTTCATATTGGCATCAACGTACAAGTCATTTTTTTTTTCAAAATTTCACGATTATTTTCATATCTGCATATTTCAGTTCGTTTTTTTTAGTAACCTGATAAATTTTGGCGTCGGAAATAATTTGATTTGATCTAATGGAGAATATTGTGTCGATATTAATTAAACATGGTGGAAAGTGGAATTCATCAGGTTGGTTTTAATTATGATTTGTTTGTTTTAATTATGAATTATTGATTTTAATTAGATTTGTTATTTTTTACATGTAGAACAGTGTTTGATTTTTGTTATTACTGAAAGATCTGAAATATAGTTTGTATCTTTTTTTTGGGATGAAACAGTTATGTTACGTATAGCGTATTTGAAAAATAATATGTAAATGTATTTATATGTGTTTGAGTTGTAATTAAATTGAAGATTCGTGTGTTAATTGATTTGTGAACAAAATAGAAAAATGTACAATGTGTTTATTAACTAGTCAAAAAATAATTAGAAAATTGTATTAATAATGTCTGAAACTTATATGAAATTTGTATTTAATGGTAATAGTCTGTTAAAAAAATAGTCAAAAAGCAAATAGATATAAATCTGTGTAACGGTGAAGTCTAAAAATTGTATTAATAGTGTATGAAAATTATACGAAACTTGTATCAATTGTGTATGAAAGTCCACTTTTTTTTTAAACTTACAGTATATGTTTCTATTGAATTTAGAACATATGTTTTGTATTAATTTTGTATAGAAACTGTATTCTGTTTGTTTAATTGAAGTAATGTATAGGTCAGTAAACGATATATTAAATGTGTATGAAGTGTGTATGAATTATTTTGCAATTATATATTATGTTTGACTAAATATTATTTTAATGTTGTGAAACATGTAAATATGTCGATTTTCAGATGGAGGGCATCATATATGATGCGTCTACTCTCTATAGTGGTTTAGTTAATGCTATAATAACTCAACTTAATATAGAAGAAAATATAAATTCTATTGAGATAAAATATATTGTTAGCGATATGTGTCCACCTATTACTATTCATAATGATGTTAGGGTAAAGGTATTTCTAGATCAGAAGAAGGTGAATTTGGATTTCTTTACAAAATATCCATTGTGCATCTCTTTGAAAGATCGTGAGATGCATAATGAAGGTCATAGAGTTATTATTACTGATAGAATAAATTCTTATGTTAGTTCAACACAGACTAACGTTGATTTATACTCCAACAATTTTATCTGTTTGATCGGAATGAATTTAGACGGAGTTATCAATGAGAATAATGAAGGAGGTAATGATGTAATACGTGACCATTCCAACCTATTTGTAGGTGAGGGTCAGATTTACAATAATAGGGAAACACTAAAGGAGGTTATGAGGCATGTTGGACTTGTCGAAAAATTCAGTTTTCATGTTGCGCGTTGTAATGCATCTAAGTAAGTGTACACTACTGTTTTAAGTTCTTTTTTTTATTTGATTTGTTTTACTGTACAAATTTTTGATTTATATTTTTTTAATTTTGAAACAGTTATCACCTGAAGTGTATTTCTGATACTTGTTCTTGGATGATGAGAGCATCTAGTTTGAATAAATCAAATTTATTCAAAGTTAGAAAGTATAATGCTCAGCACACTTGTTCGGTTAGAGATCGAATGTATGCAAGACGTTAGGGGATAACTGACGTTGTAGCTGTCTTGATAATGGAGAAGTATATTGATCCATCTACGGTATATACTTTGGAGAATTCATCAGCAGCTATATCCTTTAATTTGGAGTATATACCGTAGATAAATCAATATACTTCTCCATTATCAAGACAGCTACAACGTCAGTTATCCCCTGACGTCTTGTATACACTCGATCTCTAACCGAACAAGTGTGCTGAGCATTATATTTTCTAACTTCGAATAAATTTGATTTATTCAAACTAGATTCTCTCATTATCCAAGAACAAGTATCAGAAATACACTTCAGGCGATAACTGTTTCAAAATTAAGAAAATATAAATCAAAAATTTGTACAATAAAATAAATCAAATAAAAAATAAAACTTAAAACAGTAGTGTACACTTACTTAGATGCATTACAACGCGCAACATGAAAACTGAACTTTTCGACAAGTCCAACATGCCTCATAACCTCCTTCAGTATTTTCCCTATTATTGTAAATCTGATCCTCAGCTACAAATAGGTTGGAATGGTCACGTATTACATTATTACCTCCTTCATTATTCTCTTTGATAACTCCGTCTAAATTCATTCCGATCAAACAGATAAAATTGTTGGAGTATAAATCAACGTTAGTCTATGTTGAACTCACATAAGAATTTATTCTATCAGTAATAATAACTCTATGACCTTCATTATGCATCTCACGATCTTTCAAAGAAATGCACAATGGATATTTTGTAAAGAAATTCAAATTCACCTTCTTCTGATCTAGAAAAAACTTTACCCAACATCATTATGAATAATAATAGGTGGACACATATCGCTAACAATATATTTTATCTCAATAGAATTTATATTTTCTTCTATATTAAATTGAGTTATTATAGCATTAACTAAACCACTATAGAGAGTAGACGCATCATATATGATGCCCTCCATCTGAAAATCGACATATTTACATGTTTCACAACATTAAAATAATATTTAGTCAAACATAATATATAATTGCAAAATAATTCATACACACTTCATACACACTTCATACACATTTAATATATCGTTTACTGACCTATACAGTACTTCAATTAAACAAACAGAATACAGTTTCTATACAAAATTAATACAAAACATATATTCTAAATTCAATAGAAACATATACTGTAAGTTCAAAAAAAAAAAGTGGACTTTCATACACAATTGATACAAGTTTCGTATAATTTTCATACACTATTAATATAATTTTTAGACTTCACCGTTACACAGATTTATATCTATTTACTTTTTGACTATTTTTTTAACAGACTATTACCATTAAATACAAATTTCATATAAGTTTCAGACATTATTAATACAATTTTCTAATTATTTTTTGACTAGTTAATAAAGACACTGTACATTTTTCTATTTTGTTCACAAATCAATTAACACGCGAATCTTCAATTTAATTACAACTCAAACACATATAAATACATTTACATATTATTTTTCAAATACGCTATACGTAACATAACTGTTTCATCCAAAAAAAAAAGATACAAACTATATTTCAGATCTTTCAGTAATAAAAAAAATCAAACACTGTTCTACATGTAAAAAATAACAAATCTAATTAAAACCAACAATTCATAATTAAAACAAATAAATCATAATTAAAACCAACCTGATGAATTTCACTTTCCACCATGTTTAATTAATATCGACACAATATTCTCCATCAGATCAAATCAAATTATTTCCGACGCCAAAATTTATCAGGTTACTAAAAAAACGAATTGAAATATGCATATATGAAAATAATCGTGAAATTTTGGGGGAAAAATGACTTGTACATTGATGCCAATCTGAAAATAATCATGAAAATTTGGAGAAAAAAATAACTTTTACGTTGATGCAAATAAGTTTCAAAATTCCAATCTGAAAATAATCTGCAAATCTGAAAATAATTGTAAAAATCTGGTTGAGCTTTTAAGGAATTAAATCAAAAAGATAATTTGATTTAAACTAACTAGAGAGATTTAAGTCAACTAACTAATCTGAAAATTTTTTAAATCCCTTAAAACGTGCTAATTTATTAATACTAATTAATAATTATATTTAATATAATTAATAAAGGATCCCATTTTCCATTATTAGTTTATCCGTTTTTTTTTTAATTATTTATTTTTAACAACTCTTTTTAATAACTTAAAATTAACATTATGTTTATTAATAAAATGCTATAGATTGAGATATTAAATGTTATACATTGAAATACAAACTCTAATGCTATAACTTGAGAATATCCCCATATAAAATGCTATATACCTAATTTACACTATTTCAAATCCAAATGTTATGTTGCATGTTGAGCCAAATATGTATGAAGCAAACAAACCTATTGCTATGAATTTTAAAACCAATCTCCTCTACCCAAACATGCCTTGAATTGCTTATATTTACCATATCATTGAACTTAAAAGCCCAGTTAAATATTTATGATTCTATTACTCAGCCCAAGCCTAAAACATCTTTGCAAACGAGGTGACTTTCTAGTGATTATGATTGACAAAATGTCTTTACAATCCAACGGGTAGAGGTTGTGGGTTGAGAAAAAAAATGTTTGTGCTTTAGGAGGCCCTGTAATAGTGAATAAGTTGATTGGAGGTCCGTTTATAGAAAAAAGAGAGCAGAAATAACCTAAAAGATAAAAATACGCTACCAGAAAATGACTTCTTTTATGAAAAATAGTTACCCAAAGTGGGTCTCTTATTATCTTCAAAGCAGGACTTTATGTTGGAAACTTATACTACTAATATTTTAATTTAATATTTGAAATCTTTTATTTAATCTGTGTTAAAAAACCATGCCATGATTTTTTCCCCACCACTTACCGTTGTACCAATAAACATATAGGGTACAAAAAGGAACCGAGACAGCATATTCGATTAATAATTATAGATGTATAGCTAAAGTAACAAATAACCTATGAAAACAGGTAAAAGATAATTCCACCACCCACGCAAAATCCTCTCCATCACACAATTTGATTCCTATATTCGCATTCCACTACCACTTATCAAAGAGAATATTTTTTCAATAAAGTAGGCATAGCTGATCTAAAAATACTTATCTCCCAACATACATACTGATAAAGATCAAATAGGCAAAATTGAGAACTAATAAAAGAGAACTTCCAATTCAATCAAGGATCATTTCATGTTCCCACAACAATAAAACTATATAAAGAAGAAAAAGTGCAGGCACTAGTTACAACAAGTACCCACGGTTTAGAAGAAACATAGACATAAATAAGCAAAAAGGAACAAATATTAAAACTACATGAAACATAATCTCCAATGCAAAACTTCTAGCACTTGATCTCCTTCAAGCCAGGTGCAAGGTACAAAAAGGTAGGATCAGCTGAACCATCCTTGTAGTACGCAAACACCAGGGCACAGTCGTCATTCATGCTCTCACCAACAAAGCTGCCAGCACACACACACACAGTATCAGTTTCTATTTAAAGGTGCCAAGGATGTAACAAGGAAAACAAAACACGTTCAAATTCAGTAAGAAATAGCTTAGACGATGACATAAAACGACTTAAGAGTGAAAATGGACATACAATTGCAAGTCCTTGATCTTTTGCAAAAGAAACTTAGTTGCTGATTCAATGTTCTTTTTAAATGCATCTTGTGCTTCTCCTTCTAGCTTGGGTGTCAGGTTCTTGATGTATCTCTTCATGTAGGTAACAAATTGTTTCTTGTCAAAAGCAGGTTGCTCCTGCAATAGCAAACCGCTATTTATTCACATATAATTAAAGTATATTAAAAATCGACTGAAACCTCCATAAATATGTATACAAACCTGAAGTCTAAAAGTGTCAACAATATCGACAACCTTGACAGCTTGGTCATCCACACCTTCATCTTCACCTCCACCCTCAGCAGAAGGATTTGCCCCAATGTTTACATCAACGGCACCTTGAACAACCCACTGTAATGTAACCAACGCACCACATTATCTCTTTTTCAATTAGACTGGATAGTCCACCAAAATTTGGTTTGCTAATATATGAAAGTTTGGAAGCAATAATTAACTGGAGACCCTACCTTCCCTTGAACTTCCCAAAGCACACCATTCTCAATTTCTTTGTAAGGAAATGAGTCGGAGAGAAGCTCATCACCTGTAATTTGTTTTCAAGTATTTTAAGTTTCAAAATAGCAACATATCATGAAGAATACATGAAAACCAAATATTCCTACAAGCTGAATGTCCTCTTTTAAAGTCTGTATAACAGAAAAAAGCCTACATGCTCTGAGAATCCAAATCACCGAGATGTTCAGGAAACCATTGAGATTGAATGCAGAAAGCAAGTCTTGTCTAAAACCACAGTAACAGCACTCTTAAAAATTATGGAACTTGTGCATATAAAGAAACACGGAGGTGCACCAAACAACCAATAATGTAGCTAACCAATAGAAGAATCAAATATCAAACTACAAAAGCCTGCATGCTCTAATTTTCTTTATGATTACCATAGCCCAGATAAACTATAAGATGTTCAATTTGATAATGAAATAACTAGAAACCGATGAATTCACAAAAAGAATTGCAGATCTATGGGGGCTTGCGCAAGAACACATCTTTTTATGTTTGTTACATAAAATTGACAAAATTAGCACCATAAACAGATAGATAAAGTAAATTAAGTGTTGCTCACACAAGAATCTCATGGATCCAAAACACTCATACACAATATTCAGGATAACATGTAAAACGATTTGGAGCTTAAAAATCGTTTAAGATGGGATCGAAACGTAAAATCCAGAGCAGATACGTAAATCCAGAGCAGATCCAGTTCCTTAATTCCCCAAATAATCAATAAAAAATAAAGAAACGAGGAAGTGTTAATAGCATAGCACCTTGGCAAAACATTCAGTAACACCAGCAAAATCAACCAGATCTTATCAAGCATCAAAGAAACAGAAATTCATACAAAATTACATTATATTTAATCAAATAACAAATACAAGCCAATAAAACAACACCAACCAAAACTCAAGATTACAAAATTTCTACCAAAAAATTAACACAAAACATAACCAATAGAATATGGCCGAAAACGATAACCAGAAAAATATATGTAAAAAAAAAAAGAAGCACAAAACAGAACCGGGCATTCTATGAATGAAAAAGAAACCACAAACGATAAAAAAAAAATTAGGATGGAAACGAGAAAAAGTACCAGTAAGGAGATCTTGATAAACCAACATGATGGCAGATTAACCTTTTGCTTTCTCTCTCGGAAAAGGGAAGGAAGAGGACGACGACAAGAGAGAGCAAGAAAAAAAACGTCTAGTGAAGGCTGTAGAGCGTGCACGGGTATTTATAACCGGAGAATTCGGGTTTCCCATAACCGACTGGGACTTGGAAATTATTAATCTAAATAAAATTACCTAGTTACATAACCCAATTTTTGTAGGGTTTCGACATTAAAATTACCTTGTATTATAGGATATTTTTGTGTTTGACTATTATTCTGACTGACTCTAGTTACTTGTTTAATTTTTCTTTTATTTGCTTATTTCAATAAATTAAAAAAAGAATTAAATTACAATTATTTTATTCTCAATTAATTAATTTTAAAAAAGGTATAACTTCTTTAATTTTTTTATTTATCTACTCCATAGTTAATAGAGATAGAATAGTAAACTCACTGTATCAATCATTGTTTTTTAATAAGTGTATCAAATTAAAAATAAACAAGTGATTAGGGACAAAGGGGAGTAGTTGAAGTCGTGAAAAATAGGGTGTTCACGAGTCAGTTTCATTCAGTTATTGGAAGAAATAAAAATAAATCAAATTTGATTGATTTTTAGATTATCAAAATCAAACAAAAATAAATATATATTTACCGGTTCGGTTATTAATCATACACAAAGAAATTTAAAAAAATGATTCATCCAAAAGAGAAAAAGATGACAACAATTTATTTAAAACGAAAAATAGTTAGAACGACTAATATTATAAAACTTTCAATCACTTAATTTACTATGAATAGAGCTTAAAAGGAAGAACAATGATATTCTTAGTACCACCAAAAAGATATGATAAATGTTACTCCCTCCGTTTTACAAAGAATGACCTCCTTTCCTTTTTAGTATGTTTAAAAAAGAACGATCTCTTTCTTTTTTTGGCAACAACTTTCCACGTGGCATGTTTAAAGCCACAAGATCAAAGGACAATTTTGTACATTTGACCTAACTTTAATTTAGGACCACAAGATTCAAAAGTCTTCTTTATACTCTTAAACTCCGTGCCAAGTCAAATTAGGTCATTCTTTGTGAAACGGAGGGAGTATCATCTTATGCATTTTTTGTTTACATAAATAAATTCTAAATATATATATAAGATATTTAACTTGTTCAAAAAATAAATATTATGCATGTATAACAAAAAAATATGTACATAATTTATCAATCCGATTTGATTAATTCTTCAATTTTTTAATCAAATAAAATAATATCAATTTTAAAAATTTAAAATCAAATAAAATTAATTAATTTTCAATTTTAATTTGATTTTTCAATTTAGATTGATATTTATTGAAACTGTAAACACCCTTACCTAAAAGTGACAAACATTCACATAATTCAAATTTCACTAACATTTATATATATATATATATATATATATATATATATTATGGCAATTGGCAAGTGTGTTTTCATGATGTAGTTTTCGAGAAATAGAATTTGTTGCGTCGTGTATTTTTGTGAAAAAGGTAAACTGTGCATGTGATTGCCAAGCCTAATACAAAGAACATATTCATATACTATTTATAGCTAATATAAAATTTTATTTGTATATATATATACAAATTTCACACACACGCTACACAATTGATAAGCCAAACAGAGAACACATACATGAACCATTTACAACTAATACAAAATTTAATTTATATTTTATTTTTAAAAAATTGTATACAAATTAAAGGTATAAAAATTGGTATAAGTATATATTTTCTTTTTTTGTTGTATAAAAGAAAACTCCTTATATATCACTTATGAAGAAGACGTAGAAGGAAAGAAATTCTATTGCAATATAATGTGCATAGTTTAGCGAATTTCTTCTTCTTTTAAAAAAAATAGAAATTACCGTCTTTTTGTTTTTATTTTTTAAACAATCAAATTGCATATAAAAGGGAAGGAATCCCGAAATATACAGATTAATAATTTCATAGCAAACATAAAATTTACAAACTATAGCTATATCATATTTATATAATTTTAATCTTTGTTATACCTAAAATTTGCTCATACTATTGTCTTTGAATTCTTGTGTTCTATATAGATTCAAGTGACCACCTGAATAATTAATCCTCTAGGGAAATATTTGATACCTAAATTATGATATATTTCTAATCACATATGAATGTCAATTGCATATGTAACCAATCTCATAAGACCTTCTCTGTCACGGACCTAGAGAATCTGCTAAGAACCGTGCGGCACTTGACAACTTGCTCACGAATCTTTCACGAGTCTTGCAAGCTCAAGTAAGCCTTTTTGCCTAAGATCGCTAAGAGAAATGCTAAAGAAAGACTTAGAGAGAGATTTTGGAGGAAGAAGTCTTTCTTTAGCATTTCTCTTAGCGATCTTAGGCAAAAAGGCTTACTTGAGCTTGCAAGACTCGTGAAAGATTCGTGAGCAAGTTGTCAAGTGCCGCACGGTTCTTAGCAGATTCTCTAGGTCCGTGACAGAGTGGTATCAGAGCAGGCTAAGAAAATGGCTTCCGAAGGAGACATGAACGTCGCTAGCACTGCCAACGTCCGCCAGGATGGTGGTAAGAAGAACCGAAAGGAGAAGAGACATCAGAAGGGAATTGAAGAGATGCTGCCAGAGCCAAGCGAGGCGCTAACATCTCAGCCACCTTCGACCGCCGGAGCCAGTGACGATGAGATGGGTGAGGAGCCCATAGACATCACTGCCGGAGAAGAATGGGTCGTAAGGGTGGAAACGGCGAGGAAGGCCGTAGAGATCTTAGGCCGGCGCTTGAACGTGGCAGACGACAAGTTCAAGACCCTTGAAGACTTCACCCTCGGGGAGACTGAAGCCATCCGTAAGGAGTTGGAGTGGCGTCAGCGAGCGGAGTGTGAGATGAAGGAGGTCATCAGTTCCTTGGAGTGTCGGCTCATGGAGGCGTTGAGCGCAATCGAGACCATGAAGGCCGAGATAGAAGCACTCAAGGAAGGTGCGAGGGTTGGCGGATCACCGTCGTTCGACCGGGAAAGGGAGGCCAGCGTCGAGGCTCCCAAGCCACCTATGTTCAGAGGCGTCCGTGACGCGAATGAGGTGGAGAATTTCCTATGGCACTTGGAAAATTACTTCAAGTGTAGTCGGGTGAAGAGCGACGAGGGCAAGATCAACACCGCTGTGTTGTATCTTACGGAGATGGCCATGCTATGGTGGAGGCGTAAAGAGTCCGACATCAAGAGGGGAACGTGCATCATCAATACGTGGGAGCAATTCCGCGAGGAGTTTAGGAAGGCGTTCTTCCCTAGCAACGTCATCTATGAGGCGAAGCGAAAGTTTAGGGAGTTGAAGCATACGGGTAGTATACGCGCGTATGTGCGGGAGTTTACCACCCTTACGCTTCAGATTCCCAGCCTCACGGATGAGGATATGTTGTTCCACTTCATGGATGGGCTGCAGACTTGGGCCAGGACGGAGTTGGAACGCAGACAGGTCGGGACTATAGATGACGCCATCACGCAGGCCGAAGCGTTGACAGACTTCAGGCAGGAGAAGCCTTATAGTGCCGGAGGGGACGACAGAGGTAGTCATGATAATGGTGGGGGAGATCGTGGCGAATGCGAGGAGCAACGGCCACAACCCAAGAGGCAATGCGAGGAGCAACGGCCTCAGAGGCATGATACCTATAGGTCCGACGGCAAGAAGTCTGGAGGACATGGCAACACGGTGAGGAAGACACAGGTTGCCAAGGGAGATGGTTGCTACATTTGCGGTGGGCCGCACGGCTATAAGGAATGCCCTGAACTGAAGAACCTTGGTGCTATCCTGCGAGAGCGGAAGGCTAAGGAAGCACATGAGCAAGGTGAGGTCGAGGAGACCAAGCAGTTGGGTTTGATAGGGCTATGCGGAGCTATCACCAGGCAACCACAGCGATCGCCGAAGCATGCAAGGCCAAGGCAAGAGAAGCTGAGGCAAGAGGAGCAGAGGCATGCAGAACCAAGGCATGTGAAGCTGAAGGCATGCGGTGCGCAGTACGTCGACATCACGATCAATGGACGACATGCTCGTGCGATGGTCGACACATGTGCAGAGGTCAATATAATGACCAAGACGGCAGCAACGAGGTTGGGGTTGCGTTGTAGACCAAGCAATGCCCAACTCAGGACGGTCAATGCACCACCGACTCCCGCGTGTGGTGAAGCGCAGGGAGTAAGCATCACGTTAGGCAATTGGCAGGGGAAGACAGACTTCATTGTCGCTCCCGTGGATCTCTTTGATATTATTCTTGGGCAAGAGTTCTTTCGGCAGTGCCATGCCGTGATCGATCCTTTCCTCCAGAGACTCGTGGTCTTGGAGCAAGGAGGAACATGTATGGTTCCCATGGTGAAGGCATCGAAGACGGAGGGACAGGTCAGACTGACGGCCATGAAGCTCGAAAGGATCAACAAGGAGATAGGGAGGCAATCAGCAGCAACCATTGCAAGTTCGAGAAAAGGTAATGGTGCTGAGAAGTCCATGCCGCTGTGCACGAAGCAAGTTCCACGAGGGAACGCTGTTGTGATGCAGGAGAAGCCGCCGAGGCGCTTGCCTCCGAGGAAGGAGGAACTTCGTGAGACCGGGCCAAGGAAGATCGGGCAACAGCTGAGGGAGCTGCTCGAGGGTATCGACGGAGTACGTGGATTGAAGATCGCACGACAAGACTCGGATGCCGAAGGAGCAAGGATGCGTCGCGGTCGCCGCATCAATAGGTGGGGGAGAGTGAGACGTCCCGCCACAATGCCAGCTGATTTGCGTCCGGATAAGGGCCAGAAGGGTCTAGAGGTTTGCCAGAATGCTCTAGAGCCCCGGAGAAGGCTAGAGAATTCCGTAGAATTCTCTAGAAGGCGCGGCAGCCGTTCTAGAATAGTGCGGAGAATTCTAGAAGGCTTGAGACGTTTGGAGGAGCGGACCATTCTAGAATTGTGTAGAGAATTCTAGAAGGTCCTTGTAGCCGTTGGAGGCATATTCTAGAGAATGTGGAATTCTCTAGAACATGGACTAAAGTGTAAATAATTAGGGACTTGTAGAGTAATTTTTATTTACACTTAGGCCCTTAGGGAGTTGTATAAATAGAGGGGCCTTCTCATTTGTAAATCATCAACCAACTCTTCCAACAAAGAAGTAGTAAAGACTTCTTCCTCCAAAATCTCTCTCTAAGTCTTTCTTTAGCATTTCTCTTAGCGATCTTAGGCAAAAAGGCTTACTTGAGCTTGCAAGACTCGTGAAAGATTCGTTTCCGTGTGGCCCTTGACAACTTACTCACTAATCTTTCAAGGTCTTGCAAGCTCAAGGAAGCCTTTAAGACTTAGATCGCTAAGAGAATGCTTTAAGGAAGAACTTAGAGAGAACAAAAGAGAACTTTTTAGAAGAAGGCTTTTGTATTGCTTTGGAAGATTGCTTACAACTTGCTTGGTGCCTTTGCAAATGAGGGGCACCTCTATTTATACTACTTCCTAGGGACTAAAGTGCAATTAATATTTACTTTACAAGTCCCTAAAATATTTACACTTTGGTCCCTTTTCTAGAGAATTCTACACTACTTTGGGACCTTCTCTAGCCTTCTAAAATGTTCTAGAGTTCTCCGCATAACTCTAGACCAATCTGCCCCTTTCCGGACGCGGAATTAGGCTGAAATTGTGGCGGGACGTCACACGCTCCCCCACCTGATGATGCGACGACCGCGGCGCATTGCTGTAAGAACTCCTGGACTTTGTCCTTGAACTGCCACAGATCTTCATATTTCTCCCATGTGGCCTCTTCCGGAGTTTGTCCCTTCCAATGCACAAGGAACATGGCGCTGGCTTGCTGACCTCGCTTTCGTATGGCTTGATAATCCATGATAGCTTCGATCTCTCGATCATGCGAGGCAGTGACAGTAATGGGAGCCCGTTGCGATAGGTTCCGATTAGGATCCTCCTTGTCTTCATGGTACGGCTTTAGGACGCTCGCATGAAATACCGGGTGGATCTTGAAGTGTGGAGGTAACTCCAACTTGTATGAGATTTTTCCCACCTTAGCAATAATCTTGAACGGACCCTCATATTTACGCACTAAGTTTTGATGAACGCCTCTTAGTGCCTTGAACTGTCTTGGATTGAATTTTACCAAGACCATGTCGCCTTCTTTGTAGTCCGTGGGACGACGGTTGCGGTCGGCGAACTTCTTCATCTTCTTGGCTGCCTTGTCCAGGTATGACTTGGCAGTGTCAAGTTGTTCCTCCCATCCTTTAGCAAGATGGTAGGCACCCAAACTCTTTCCCTCAAAAGCAGTCGGCAGCGAATGCGGAGTTTGGGGTTGTTGGCCTGTTGCCAACTCAAATGGCGTGCGCCCGGTGGACTCACTCCTCTGCAAATTATAAGAAAATTGTGCCATGTCTAGGAGTCGGGCCCAATCCTTCTGATGCGCACTGACATAGTGCCTTAGATAGCACTCCAGTAGGGCGTTGACGCGTTCGGTCTGGCCATCGGTCTGCGGGTGGAAACTTGTGGAGAAGTGAAGCTTCGTGCCAAGTATCTCGAACAACTCTCTCCAAAATTTCCAGTAAAGCGGGGGTCTCGGTCGCTTATGATGTGTCTTGGAAGCCCCCAATATTTCACCACGTTCTTGAAGAACAATCGAGCGGCCTCCTTAGCGGTGCAACCGGCTGTGGCGGGCATGAAGGTAGCATACTTTGAAAACCTGTCCACCACGACCATAATAGTACCAAACCCGTCGGACTTCGGCAAGGAGGTGATGAAGTCCATGGTCACGCTCTCCCATGGGCGTTCTGCTACGGGTAATGGCTCCAGTAATCCTCCCGGTTGCCTTTGCTCCCCCTTGTCTTGTTGGCACACAAGACAAGTCTGGACATAGCACTCGATGTCGTCCCGCATGCGTGGCCAGAAGTAGATAGCCTCGATCAGGGCCCTCGTACGCCGCTGTCCTGGATGCCCAGCCCACGGTGTGTCGTGGCTTTCCTTTATGATGCGCCGCCTAATAGACCCAAACTTAGGTACATAAACCCTCCGACCGGTAGTGAGCAAGAAGCCATTTTCCACCCAAAAGCGTCTGGTTTTGCCTTGGGCAGCCAACTCCATCAGCTTCTTGGCTTCTGCATCGTGTTGCATGCCATCCTTGATCGCATCTTGAATGTCACAGTGAGTTGTAGTGATGGCAGCAAGCTCGGTCTTCCTACTAAGTGCGTCGGCCACGACATTGCCCCTTCCTGGCTTGTACTCCAAGACGTAGTCAAATTCTGCCAAGAAGTCTTGTCATCTAGCTTGCTTCGGGGTGATCTTCTTTTGTGACTGGAAGTAGCTAGTGGCCACGTTATCGGTCTTGACTACGAACTTGGAGCCTAGTAGTAATGTCTCCACGTGCGTAGGCAATGTACAATGGCCGTCATCTCCTTCTCTTGCACTGTGTACCGTCGTTCGGCCTCGTTCAGTTTGCGGCTCTCGAATGCTATTGGGTGTCTATCTTGCATTAAGACTCCCCCAATGGCAAAGTCTGAAGCATCCGTATGTACTTCGAAGGTCTTTGAAAAGTCGGGCAGCATCAAGACCGGTTCTTCTGTTACTGCGGCCTTGAGACCTTCGAACGCTCTTTGGCACTCCTCGCTCCAAACCCACGGCTTATTCTTCTTTAACAACTCGGTCAGTGGAGCGGCTTTAGCGGAGTAACCACTGATGAACCTGCGATAGTAGTTCGCAAGCCCAAGGAACGATCGCAACTCGGTCACCTTTGTGGGCACCTCCCACTCTTGGATCGCCCTAATCTTTGCCTCGTCCATCCGGAGTTCGCCCTGGCTGATAACATGGCCTAAGAAGTGTACCTCGGGCTGGGCGAACTCGCACTTCTCCCGCTTGACGTAGAGCTGGTTCTCTCGCAAGATTTGAAAGACTTTCCTCAGATGCTCCACGTGTTCTTCCAAGGTGTTACTATAGATGACTATGTCATCCAAGTACACCACCACGAACTGGTCCAAGTACGGATCAAGGATTTCGTTCATCAGCGTGCAAAAGGTGGCGGGTGCGTTGGTTAGGCCGAAAGGCATCACCAACCACTCGTATGCTCCGTATCTAGTCACGCACGCTGTCTTTGGCTCATCCCCTTCTGCGATGCGCACTTGATAGTATCCTTTCCGGAGATCCATCTTGGTGAAGTACTTGGCCTGCCCAAGTCTATCGAACAAATCTGCGATCAGCGGGATAGGATATTTGTTCTTGATGGTGACCTTATTGAGCGCCCGATAGTCGATGCATAAACGCAACGACCCATCTTTCTTCTTCTGGAACAGCACTGGCGCGCCATAAGGTGCCTTGGATGGACGAATGTGACCGGCCTCGAGGAGCTCCTTCAACTGCTTCCTCAGCTCCTCTAACTCTGGTGGAGCCATGCGGTAAGGGGCATGTGCAGGCGGTTTGGCTCCGACCTCTAACTCGATTTTATGATCTACCTCGCGCCTCGGAGGTAGAGTCTTCGGCAGCTCATCCGGCATCACGTCCTTGTTCTCTTCAAGGACTTTTCTATGAGTAGTGGCAAGGACTCCACAGTGCCATTGCCTTCTCCCGAACTTGCAATGGTAGCTAGGAACGTCGGCTCTCCTTTCTTTAGGCCTTTCACAATCTGCATGGCCGATAGGTGGGCGTGTCCTTCTTTTTTGGGCACCTTGACTAGAGGTACCATGCACGACCCTTCCCGCTCCATGACCATGAGTCGTTGGAGGTAGGGATCGATCATCGTGTGGCAGCGCTGGAAGAACTCTTGCCCGAGAATGATGTCGAATATGTCTAGAGGAGCGACGGTAAAGTTTGTCTTTCCTTGCCACTTCCCCAATGTGATGCTTACTCCTTGGGCGACTCCGCACACGGGAGTCGGTGGGGCATTGACAGTCTTGAGGCGGGTGTTGCTTGGCACATATCTTAGCCCTAACCTCTCCGCTGCCGTCTTGGTCATGATGTTGGCTTCCGCCCCAGAGTCTACCATGGCACGAGCTGGTCTTCCATTTATGGAGATGTCTACATACTGCGTGCTGAAGTCTCCCGACTTCTCGGTCTGCTGGGCTATCGCACCGCACAATCCAACCATGCCCAATTGCGTCGTGCCTGCGTCGTGCCCTTGATCTTGTGCATCCTTCTCCTTTCGTTCGCGTAGGATGGCACCAAGATTCTTCATTTCGGGGCACCTGGCATAGCCGTGTGGTCCACCGCATATGTAGCACCCATCTCCTTTGCTGGTCTGCGCCCGCTTCTCTGCGTAATTCTGGCGCAGGAATCGCTTGTTGTCCGGCTTGTGGGGGTCGTATTGCTTGGGGTGTGCCTGTTGTTCCTTGCCTCGGCCACGGTCTCCCCCACCTTTGGCATGACTACTCCTTGAATCTTTGCTCTTCGCCTTGTCATGCCGTTCATGTTTGAAGTCCGTCAAGGACTCGGCTTGCGTGATGGCTTCGTCTATGGTCTTGACTTGTCGCCGCTCCAACTCCGTCTTGGCCCAATTCTGCAATCCGTCCATGAAGTGGAACAGCATGTCCTCGTCCGTGAGGTTGGGAATTTGAAGCGTTAGAGTCGTGAATTCCTTCACATACGCCCGAATGCTTCCCGTTTGCTTCAATTCCCTGAATTTGCGCTTGACCTCGTACACGACATTATTTGGGAAGAAGGCTTTCTTGAATTCTTCGCGGAATTGCTCCCACGTGTTGATGGTGCACGTCCCCTTCCCGATCTCGGCCTCTTTGCGCCTCCACCACAGCATTGCCATCTCGGACAAGTACAACACGGCGGTGTTGATCTTGTTCTCGTCACTTCTCCCCCGACTACACTTGAAGTAATTCTCCAAGTGCCATAGAAAGTTTTCCACCTCTTGAGCGTCACGGACGCCTTTGAATATAGGTGGCTTGGGAGCCTCGACCCTGGCCTCCTATCACGGTCGGGTGATGCAGATCCTCCAACCTCTATGCCTTCCTTGAGTGCTTTCACCTCGGCCTTCAGGGTATCGATTGTGCTAAGTGCTTCTGTAAGCTGACGCTCTAAGGAAGTGACTGTCTCCTTCGTGTTAAGCACATCCATAAGCCGACACTCCAAGGAAGTGATGGCCTCCTTCATCTCGAACTCGGCCCGCTGGCGACCTTCCAACTCCTTACGGATGTTCTCGGTCTCCTCAAGGGTGAAGTCCTCAAGGGTCTTAAACTTGCCGTCTGCCACGTTCATGCGCCGGCCTAAGATCTCGACGGCCTGCCTTGCCACTTCCACCCTTGAGACCCATTCTTCTCCAGCAGTGACGTCTATGGCCTCTTCGCCCAATTCCTCGTCACTTGCTTCGGCAGTCGAGGGTGGATGAGATGTTAGCGCCTCGCTAGGTGTGGGATCGGGCAGCATCTCCTCGTTACCCTTTTGCTGTTTCTTCCCCTTTCGGTTCTTCTTACCACCATCCATACGGACGTTGGTGGTGCTAGCGCCGTTAACGTCTCCTTCGGTAGCCATTCCCTTAGTAAACCTTGCTCTGATACCACGTTGTCACGGACTTAGAATATTTACTAAAGTTCCGTGTGGCCCTTGACAACTTACTCACTAATCTTTCAAGGTCTTGCAAGCTCAAGGAAGCCTTTAAGACTTAGATCGCTAAGAGAATGCTTTAAGAAGAACTTAGAGAGAACAAAAGAGAACTTTTTAGAAGAAGGCTTTTGTATTGCTTTGGAAGATTGCTTACAACTTGCTTGGTGCCTTTGCAAATGAGGGGCACCTCTATTTATACTACTTCCTAGGGACTAAAGTGCAATTAATATTTACTTTACAAGTCCCTAAAATATTTACACTTTGGTCCCTTTTCTAGAGAATTCTACACTACTTTGGGACCTTCTCTAGCCTTCTAAAATGTTCTAGAGTTCTCCGCATAACTCTAGACCAATCTGCCCCTTTCCGGACGCGGAATTAGGCTGAAATTGTGGCGGGACGTCACATGTTGTACACGATCGTCGGAAGGCAGGTCAGGGATGAACAAGTTAGTCACCAAATGTGCTCGAGAACACATGAATCAAATGATTAGTGGACACGTTACAGTTAAAAAATGAGCCTCTCTAGCATGTTCGGCCTAGCAGCAAAATAAATTTTAATCTTATATAACTTGATTCTCAATTCACACACAATTTACGAAGCATCGACCTTCCCTTTTAGGCATCGATTTTTTTTTTTTTGAAACAACTGAAAAGTAAAGAAGTTAAATTAACTAGTAAACAGCAAGTTCAAGCCACATATCAAATTTGTGTTAAAAGATCAAATAGGCAAAATTGCTAATCAGAACATTTTCAATTCAATCAGCTAACCATTTGCTGTCCCACATAATAAGATCATATGATGAAGAAAAACTGCAGATACTGGTTACAACAAGTACCCAAGGTTTAGAAGAAACATTAAGACATAAATAAGCAAAAAAGACCAAATATTAAAAACTACATGAAACATAATCTCCAATGCAAAACTTCTAGCACTTGATCTCCTTCAAGCCAGGTGCAAGGTACAAAAAGGTAGGATCAGCTGAACCATCCTTGTAGTACGCAAACACCAGGGCACTGTCGTCATTCATGCTCTCACCAACAAAGCTGCCAGCACACACACATAGTATCAGTTTCTATTTAAGGTGCCAAGTATGTAGTAGAAGGAAAACAAAACACATTCAACTTCAGTAAGAAATAGCTTAGACGATGTCTTAAAACGATTTAAGAGTGAAAATGGACATACAATTGCAAGTCCTTGATCTTTTGCAAAAGAAACTTAGTTGCTGATTCAATGTTCTTTTTAAATACATCTTGTGCTTCTCCTTCTAGCTTGGGAGTCAGGTTCTTGATGTATCTCTTCATGTAGGTAACAAATTGTTTCTTGTCAAAAGCAGGTTGCTCCTGCAATAGCAAACCGCTATTTATTCACATATAATTAAAGGTATATAAAAATCGACTGAAACTTCCATAACTATGTATACAAACCTGAAGTCTAAAAGTGTCAACAATATCGACAACCTTGACAGCTTGGTCATCCACACCTTCATCTTCACATCCACCCTCAGCAGAAGGATTTGCCCCAATGTTTACATCAACGGCACCTTGAACAACCCACTGTAATGTAACCAACGCACCACATTATCTCTTTTTCAATTAGACTAGATAGTCCACCAAAATTTGGTTTGCTAATATACGGAAATTTTGGGAGCAATAATTAACTGGAGACCCTACCTTCCCTTGAACTTCCCAAAGCACGCCATTCTCGATTTCTTTGTAGGGAAATGAGTCGGAGAGAAGCTCATCACCTGCAATAATTTTAAGAGTTGTAGGTTTAAAGAACAGCACCATACCAAGAATGGGACTTGAACAAAAAATTTAAAGCCGGTATGTAATAAGCTACTGCTACAAACAAACTATGAACAGTGAATTTTCACAGATCAAGCAGCTACAGCAACTCGAAGGTGCACATAACAATAAATACTTGAATGGATTGCCAACCAATTTAAATAATGAGCGATAGACTTCAAGGAGTTTAATTGAACCAGAACTTTGGGGATACATAGAACTAGGATTTCCTATATAACATGAAGCACAAGTCTAGCTAAACTAGAAGCAACCAATATCAAGAGTTTACGGATCCAAATTACTCATATATGGCTCTCACCTACAGTATCTTATATACAGTATTAGATCTACAAATCAAGGGAAAGAACATTGGAATCACATCTATAAGATCCAGATTAGTAGATCTAGTTCCTTAATTCACAACAAAAAGAAAAACGAGCATGCACCGCCTTTATATAATAACCAGTCGCAAATCAAGCAGATCTTATTGAGATATTCAGATCAAACATCAAATAAACAACAATCTGTACAAAATTCCATTATCGTAAAACACAAGGAGACTCATCAACAATCGCCAATCATCCAAACAAGATTCACTACACAGATTGCTAAGGCAAAACTACTCTAACTTCAATACTACAACTTTCTACCAAAAAATTTAATACAAAATATTAGAAAAATTAGAAAAAAAAAAAAAAAAATTAGAAAACGGAAGAAGGATAAAAGAGATTACCGGTGAGGAGATCCTGATAAACCAACATGGTGGAAGAGTAGCCTTTTTCTTTCTCTCTCTAAAGTGAGGGTTGATAGGAAGAGAGAGGAAGAAAACGACGCACCAGTGAGTGAAGGCTCGAGAAGAAGGGTTTGGCTGGTGTACGGCGTCTTTATAGTACTGAGCACTTGATAAATTACCAAAATAACCCGACTTAAATCCAGAATTACGTATTTGCCTACCCCAATTTGAGTAGGGTTCTGAATGCCGCCGCACTCTGCCCCATGTCTCAACAAGTGCAAAGGCCATATTACGCTACTACTACTAATAGAATCAAAATATCCTCGTCCACGCTAGGGTAAAAAATAAATTTTAATTATAAATTATTAAATAAGAAAATAAATATTTAAAAAAAAATGAAATTACATCTCTAATAGTATAGAAGTGACATTTGTTTGAGAAGATTAAAGTTAAAAGTGAGTTACACGAATTAGAATTAAGGGAGTAATAATCAATAAATTTATATAGTTTTATAAGAAGTTATTTCAAGTCTTAAATATGAAAAAAATAAAAAAAGTACCTCTCCCAAACGAGTTGTACACATGACGAATTCAAAAATTCTTAGCTAGGAAGCTCTTTCCCTAAATGGATCTTACACGATGTAAATTTAAATTAATTGAATTTCAATTTAAGTGCAGAACACAATAAAAAAAAAGAAAAGGAAGACAGTGCCCAAAGATAAATATTGACCCACTTGTTTAATCTTTGATGCTAGTATATAATCAAATTTTGGCAATGTTGGAAAAATCTATAACTCATCATATTTATTCATTTTTTTATTTTTTTTTACGTTTAAGAATAGTTTTAGATGGAACTAGGACAATCTGATTCCTTCATCAAAACGTGTTTCCTCTTTTATTATTTATTTTTGTTCTTTAAAGAGAATCTCCTATCCAAAATTTGATACCAACTCTAATTATTAATTTACCATCAAATATTAAGTCCATCTTACTTAAAGCTCGATATTACAATATGACTAGTTTCTTCTTTTATTGTACATGCATAACACCAACACCAATATACTACAGTTGAAGATATATTAGTAATAACTGGATGTTTAATTGATGTTTTTCACTTTCTAAGATCTTATCAAAATAGTTCTATTCTGAAATTATTTGAAATGAAATAACATTTTATGTTTTAATAATTTGAAATGAAATAACATTTGAGGTTCTCTTTCTTTCTGAAATTCCCCACTTCACAATAGTTAGCCGTATATTGTCAATACATTAATATATGCAATATTGCATTTTTTTAATTAAGAAAATCCAAAGAATTAAGTCTTAGTTCGGTCTGTGTGCACTCCAGAACCAGACTAGGAGGTTAGGTGGTCAATACACCGGTCTGAGTCCCTCTGGATAAAAAGGGGCATGGAACCAGCCTCTTCGAAGACGGCTGGTATGACTGCACCAATTTGGTGAATCTTCCTATCAGGTTCAGGTGTGCCACAACACAACAAACCATTAAGACAGCTGCTACTCTACAAGGTAGGAGGTGCAACTAAAATTAAGTAATCCCCAGTCACAAGTACATATAAGACTGGAACTTATTTTGGGTAGCTATTGTCCAAAACCAACGATAAGTTCCAAATAACAAGTTTCAATTGCCAATATAGCTCAAGGCTATTCTAGGTCATTAAGTCATACAGCAGGAAAGTATACAATGAACAAATTCAAGAAGAGATCCACATAATACCAGACAGCTCTTTGATATCAGTAATCCACAAGCAAGAGAGCACAGAGGCTAATGTGCAAAGCTTCTATCCCCACCCCCTACCGGACAAGAAAGAAAGAAGAGGAGGGATGCTAAAAGGGGTTTGGGAGTGTGGCATGCGGTAGCCATGTTTAACTTTGAAAAGCTAAAAGCTGCTTGCCATGGGCCCTGCAGTAAGTTTAGGCATAGTAGTTTAAGCTGGCTTTCTTCTTGGCTTGAACTTGAATGATACCTTCATTGAAGTCTTCATGAGTTACCTGCAAGAGTTTGGAGACCAAATTAGTGGCTATCCAGCTTGTCAAACATAAAAAGTACGGGGTTTTATTTTCGCACGGTTGATTAGCTCTCACAGGACAAACTTAATCATATTCATAAGGGTATAAGAGATCATCACACATTTTTTGTGATGGAATACAAATAATCACCCCTATTAATCACCATTAAACTGCAAAAAGGGCAGACTTAACAGGCCAGTTCAATTTAATTAGGTTTATATATATAAGCCAGATTATTGATTAACCAAAGTAAAAGTCCAAATCCCATTGCGACTCAATAGTTCAAAAATTATCTAACCGCCAGGAAGCAGGATAAAGAATAGAGACCTCAGTGGCATCACGACGGAGTGCTAGCATGCCTGCCTCAACACATACAGCTTTCAACTGTGCCCCATTAAAATCATCTGTCGACCGAGCCAATTCTTCAAAGTTAACATCTGGGTTAACATTCATCTTTCTGGAATGGATCTGCAGTAGTTCCAGCAAAGAATCCTCATATGTTAAAGCGAAATTCTCAAGAACTCATTTCGTGTTAGCTAACAAGGCAAGGCAAGGCAATGAAATGATATATGTTTTGGCAGAATACCCACCTGCAGGATCCGAGCCCTGGCTTCCTCTGTGGGGTGGGGGAACTCAATTTTACGATCCAAACGACCAGATCGCATCAAAGCAGGATCCAAAATATCAGCTCTGTTTGTTGCTGCTATCACCTGAAGTGAAGGAAAGAAACCAAAACAATTCATGAAAATGTAAAAAACAGAATACCAAAGATCACCTTATTTTAGGTTTTGCATTTATGTGTTAGCTAAAATCAAGATACCAACAAGGTAAAATTTTTGAAAAGGAATATTGTGATCAATACCCGAACCATGAAGTAAGAAAAAAATGTATATATAATGGGTTTAAGCAGAAAAGAACCTTAATCCGATCATCGCTGCTAAAACCATCGAGCTGGTTAAGTAACTCCAACATAGTTCGTTGGACCTCTCGATCCCCACTAACTTCGCTGCAAGAGAACAACATATGCAGTAAGAGAAGAATCAGCACACACATTTATGAGGAAGGTAATAGTGCTTAGTTTCTTTTTTGCAAGCACACGCTACTCCTTGACCAGTATGCACCAAGACTGAGGATATTATGGGCATGCAAGGTTAAGCACATATATAAGCAACGGAAAACAAAGAAATAGTACCTATCAAAACGCTTTGTGCCTATAGCATCAATCTCATCAATGAAAATTATGCAAGGTGATTTCTCTTTTGCCAGCTGGAAAGCATCACGAACAAGTTTTGCTCCATCTCCAATGAACATCTACAGTTAGGACAGGCAGTGATCAGCAGCATATTTGAGTCAATTACTTTAAATTGCAACTTAACAAAATTGTAAAAGTTCTCATGCAGTAGTTGGTTGCTAACTTTAGAAGATGATTAACACAGGGTCTGTTAGAGCTGTATATTTAAAACTAAACAGAGACCACAAACGCTCCCTTTTGGTAAAGTTGAAGGACTAAACATGTTCAGAGGTAAATAAGACAGATGATTTTAGACCTGCCCCCAGATATGAAGGACCATTTTTGTCATTTTCTCTAGATTAATCCTCTGGTTTGATACAAATTCAAGTAGAGACCCATCTTACATATTACAATTTTAATATATGTACTTAAAAAAAGACGAGTGTACTTTGCAGCAGCTCTTAGTTAGAATTGCCAGGAACAATGAAAAGAGGGAAAACTAGGTTCCCACCATAGAGCAAAAGAGAGTTCAATTTCGTACAAATCTTGTGCAATTAAACACAATAAGATCAAACGTTGAAGATGATCTACCTGCACAAGTTGAGGTCCCGCTAACTTAAGAAAAGTAGCATTTGTTTGTGCAGCACAGGCTCTGGCCATCAGGGTTTTCCCAGTCCCAGGAGGCCCATACAAAAGGACTCCCTTTGGAGGACGAACACCTAATTTCTGGAATCGTTCTTGGTGTGTCATAGGCAGAACAATTGCCTCGACAAGTTCTTGAATCTGTTTTTCCAAGCCTCCAATATCATTGTAGTCTTCAGTAGGCTTTTCATCAACTTCCATTGCCTTTACCCGAGAATCATATTCAGATGGCAAGGTGTCCAATATCAAATAACTGTCTTTATTTACTCCAACCAGATCACCAGGTTTTAAGTTGTCAGGATCAACAAGACCAACAACAGGCAAGAAAATTGTCTACAAATGGCAATAAAAGAATTCATTAAGTGAAAGAACTTTAGCATCTAAACAGAGTATAACTCAAAAAAGCTGTGGTAGAAGGATAAAGCACAAGATCACCAATTTCATTCAAGAGAAATAGATGAAGGGAATTTTGGATAGTAATACCGACACTAAACACCTAGAAGCAAATGATGTAATCCAATAATTTGACACCTTACCTGGCGCGTGGATGTTTTCAGTACAACACACTTGCCCTTCCTTTGTGAGTCGAGATCAATATTTGCACCATCCTCCTCAGCTTCTTCTTCAGGATTCATTTCCAAAATCTGAAAAAGACCGAAAATAAATCAGTTCCTCAAAGCTAGACTTCCCTACTACTACTTCAATGAACCCATATTCCTAGAACCCCAAAATAAAAACACAAATAAATTCAAAATTTGCATCCTCACAGTTCAATGTGTTAAACAATATAAGACCTCAATCTACTGAAAAACAGACTCAAGCACTGAAGAAAAGGAAGCATAATGGTCATTTCCTTCTGTCCTGCCCAATTTATGTTTATCATCCTCCTATTTTCTTTCTTCACAAAAAAAAAAAAAAGAAATAGGAGGATGGACTAGAGATACATATTTTCCCATCTATCCCCTCCAAAAAATGCAGTTTTTATACTTATATTGACACTTTAATTTTTCCGTGAACTCTTCAACTAATTGAACAAGAAAATGCTTCAAATAAAATTAATAACAATATATGCATCTTTAGAATGTTAGTTTGTTGATAGTCCGTGAAAATTATTTCGTGACATTAATTATTCCAAGCAAAAGATACATACGTACATATATACTATATGTATATGTATAAATATATCAAGTCAGGTACCAAAACACATCCTAAAAGTTGCGAACCACTAAATTCCTTTGCCGTAGCACAAGAGATGTCTCAAATCAACTTTTAAAGTGACTAGGATCAAGAACCGATCTAACAATTCTTTTATACTTGAGAATTGAGATATCATCACAACGGAGCTGCTCCTTTGAGTCCCTTCGAAACCTCCTTTTTTATCATTTTGTAATTTCTTAACATCTTGCTTCTGGCATTCAAAATTTAGCATTCGATGAAACAATTGCTGATGAATTACCCAAGTTCCTCGTCCTATTTTTGTGCAGCCAAAGACCTGCACTCCTTCTGTAATAGCACTATTGGTACTTGTCACTATCCCATAATCTAAAGTTTCTGCCTACAACAAGGTTACTCATTATACTCTGCCTTCATGAGGTTACTCATTATACTCTGCCTTCATGAGGGGATAAAATTCCATTCTTTGAAAGCCAAGAATGTATACCCCAGTGAAATGTATGCTGTATAATTAATAAAAAGCATGACGTGGTACATAAACTTGCAGCACAGCAGGCTTCAGGTTCAATGTAGTCAATCCCCATGTTCAAAGACGTCCTAGGCCCTCTCTGCACTACACTCTTGCTAAGGATAGGCGACAAAACAAGAGAGATATTGATGAAAACCTAATTACTCGTCTCAACTTGTTGCCGATCAAGTAACTGGATAACGAAGTTGATTATTGAGCTTTAAAATCTAAAAATAAAATTCTTTTTTCCTTTTGTGTAAATATCACTTGCTATGAGGAATGCTCATTTGAGGAAAACCTAATTACTCACCTCAACAATGTTGCCGACCAAGTAAGGAAGTTGCTTATTGAGCTTAATTTTTTCTTGGTTCTCCTTTATCTTCTCCTTGAATGAATCCAACTCTAGATTTGTCCTCTGCAGCTCTTCCTATAATTCACCATTCAAGTCAATTGGTCAATCTCCTCGGTAAAGCCCCAAAGTTGATAAATATAGACAAAACAAAACATTCAGTAAACACAAAATAACTAATTATAACTGCAATTAGGGCAAACTAAGAGAGATCGGAACCTTTATGATTCGAATTTCATTGTCAAGAAGGCGTGAAGCCCTAATAATATCTTCAGTGGACATAGCATGAAGCTGGTCATCTTCGAAGTTGCTATCCTCAGCCATCGGCGTTGCCATCGTCGACAAGATTGTGTTTGTATGGGATTCCGGGATGAAATTGGAGTGAAGGAGTCGATCTGTGTAACCTTGGACAGTCGGAAAGCTTTATATTCTCTTCTTTTTCGATGCCAATATTTGCAGTCTTCTTCTCCAAGAAAAAAATGTTACATGGGCCGTCTCAATGCTGTTGGTGCTGGCCCATTATTGGCCCAATATCCTTTTTCGGCCCGCCGGAAAGCAAAAAAAAGCCTAGTTCAAATTTTAAAAAAATCATTACGTAAGGGATAAAACACAACTATCCCTATAGTATGATTGAAATCGTAGAAGGGATAAGGTACAAGTAATCTTAGAGTATGGTCGGAATTGCAGAGAAATACTTAAACTTAACCAGGGTTCTATTATCCCTAAACTAATTTAAAATGGAATAAATACACCATAAATGATGATGTGTGGGCATAAAGAGTGTGCACACTTTCTTGAAGGCAAGTGATACGTGCACAAATTCAGTTTTAATTGATAACTTTATAATTAGTTAATATACATATTTATTGATATGAAAATTTATATATATTTATTTATTTTTATTTCTTTCTTTGTAAAATATTTATTTTAATTTCTTTTTTGCTTTTTATTTTAAAAAAAAAATAATTTATGATCTTTTCACTTTTAATTATTTTTTAAAAATTATTTGTATTTAAATTGTTTATAAAAGTATCCTTTAATTTTGAAGTTTTATTTAATTTTCATCACTTATTTTAATATTTATTTGAAATTAAATTATTTTAAATACAAGACATTTGAAATTAAACTTGAAATCAAATCAAAACGAAAGACAAAGAAAACAAGGAGTAAATGAAATCAATAGAAAAAAAAGAGTTTTGATACAAGGTTAAAAAATGTGTAGTAGCTTAATTTAAATATAAGATAAAGAAAATAAGAATTTTTCTTAAAGAAAATTTTGATACAAGGTAAAAAAATGTGTGTTAACATAATTTAAATACAAAATAAAGAAAATAATTCTTTTTTAAAATAATAATATATACACATGCGGCAGACGCGTGTGTATAAACACAACCAACTTACGTGATTCAAAAGTGCTACGTCAACACAAAAAGTGTATAAAATTACAAAACAAATGAATTTAAGGGGTTATAGAACAATAAGATTTATAATCTAAGAGGATACTTGTGTCTTATCCCATTACCTAAAACAAAGAAATTGCTTTGGAGTGTATTTGAAGTTTGAAACTCAAAAGGCAAAAACTCTATCATACTTTTTCTATTGCAATTTTTATTGTTTGAATTCGATGACACAATCATGAAGTTTCAATTTTGTGTCATGGGTTAAGTAATATTCTCCCTTGATACCAATTTTAAAACTTTATCATTATTTTACTTAAGGTATCTTATTTCAAACTCCATACATTAAAGTCCAAGAATTTTCGAGTTTCAGCACATTATGCCCTAAATTCTCACCTATGCCTTTCGTTCGCCGCACAGAGCGTTTTTGCTACACCCCATCCCGAAACTCACCTTTGAAAACATTGGTCCAAATAAAATTGAAGATTTAATATGATGATTCCACTATGAAAAAATAGCTTTCTTACAACTACAAGCAAGAAAAACCAATGATATCTGTATTGTTCATTTGGTGTGCAAGATGTATTGAACTTCTTAGTCACTTGAGATCCATGACTAGATGAAGCTCTTTCAAGTTTCAAGTACAATGCTACATCTTATCGTATATAGTAATAAGCAAGCAAAAGCTGCAAATTTCATCAGAACTATAGCTTCCAATATATGCCTAATCGATGAAGTAGGCCAGCAACAATAGCCCAAAACAATATCTCAGCAAAGATGACATAAAGGAGAGTTCCCACTCTTGTTGAATGCCACACTCCAATGAAAATGTGCTTCTTGATCCAATATATCTGCAAATGTTGAGTAAGTTCAATCACTTTACTTAGACAACTATGAACTGATATTCGACAGACTTCGTTCCATCTGTAAAAGTTTGTTATCAAGCCACAAGCAACACTTGTAGTTAAGTTCTGACCAACTAGCTGCACCCGAACTAACTTTGGCTTCAGCTTTCTTCATGTGTTAAAGAGATTCAACATATAAGCACAAATTTCAAATATGTTGTGGTAGAATTTCAAAACTTGTACTCATAATATTCAGATCCTGAATCCACTTCCGACCAGTTGTATACAAAGTGACAAGAGTAAAGAAATACCAGTGTGTTGTGAGGGTCCTCATAATACCAGCCGTTGATAAAACCTGCAAATATTCCTGCGGCAGCCATTACATAAACAAGCATCGCATTCATACCAATCCATTCTAGTGGTAGAAATAGGTACTTCAAGTTCAAAATGTCAACCTGCATTCAAAAATGAAAGGATTAGAATTAGAAATTTGTGAATCTTGCAACGGTGATCATGCATCATGCATCAGACTGTTGTCATTCAAAGCTTTTCGAGTTAAAAATACTCATTCTTCAAAAATCCAGCTTATTCTCATTCTCCAGTACTGATTGATTAAAACATAAAACTTGGAACCTTTTCCATCAACTTAAACCTCGAGTTTTTTGTTTCTAATGAATGCTTTGCATTTCAGGGGAAGTGTAATTTAATCGAACATTTCTAGAACTTCCAAATCTAATGTAGCAAATTGATCAGTTCAATTTGTATCAAGGAACAAATAATACAAGTGACCAGATTTTTTGACAAGACTACTGTACCAGAATGTAGAAACCAGAGAACACTAACGCGGCTGCTCCTGAGGTTACACAGACATAGCTGAAGGTGTATAATTGC
>JAJJBR010000412.1:93526-141071 GCA_022817965.1 Solanum lycopersicoides | reverse complement strand
AAAAATGGTGTGCTTTAGCACACGAAAATTGTCGAAATGTGGGGTATGCGCGCTTCGGAGCTCGTTTGACCTTGAAAATGGGTCGGAATGGCCTTTAGGGACAACCAGATGCATACCCAAGATCTTGACGGACGTCCACAAAAACATTCGGCATTTTTGACGTTGGAATCCGGAGCACCCAAAAAATGATGTGCTATAGCACACAAAAATCGTTGAAATGGGGTTATGCGCGCTTTAGGGCTCGTTTGACCTTCAAAAATGGGTCGGACTAGCCGTGATGGCCAACCGGCTGCATAGCCAAGGTCTTGACGGACCTCCACAAAAATATTTGGCATTTTTGACGTCGAAATCTGGATCACCCAAAAAATGGTGTGCTATAGCACACGAAAATTGTTTAAATGGAGGGTATGCGCGCTTTGAGGCTCATTTGACCTTTAAAAAGGGTTGAACTGGCTGTGAGGGCCAATCGGCTGCATAGCCAAGGTCTTGACGGACGTCCACAAAAAAATTTGGCATTTTGACGTCGGAATACGGATCACCCAAAACATGGTGTGCCATAGCACACGAATATCGTCTAAATAAGGGTATGCGCTCTTCGGGGCTCGTTTGTCCTTTAAATGGGTTGGACTGGCCTTGAGGGCCAACCGGCTGCATATCCAAGGTCTTGACAAACGTCCACAAAAGAATTCGGCATTTTTGACGTCGAAATCTGGATTACCTAAAAAATGGTGTGCTATAGCACTCGAAAATTGTTTAAATGAGGGGTATGCGCGCTTCGGAGCTTGTTTGACCTTTAAAAATGATCGAACTGGTTGTGAGGGCCAACCGGCTTCATAGCCAAGGTCTTGAATGACGTCCACAAAATTTTTTGGCATTTTGACGTCGGAATCCGGATCACCCAAAAAAAGGTGTGCTATAGCACACGAAAATCGTCGAAATGGGGGTATGCGCGCTTCGGGGCTCGTTTGACCTTGAAAATAGGTCGTACTGGACGTGAGGGATAATCGATTGCATAGTAAGGTCTTGACAGACGTCCAATAAAAATTTCGGTATTTTTGACGTCTAAATCCGGATCACCCAAAAAATGGTGTGCTATAGCACACGGAAATCATCGAAATGGGGGTATGCGCGCTTTGGGGCTCGTTTAACCTTGAAAATGGGTCGCACTAGGCATGAGGTCCAATCGGCTGCATAGCAAGGTCTTAATGGACGTCCACAAAAAAATTTGGCATTTTTGACGTCGTAATTCGGATCATCCAAAAAATGGTGTGCTATAGCACACGAAAATTGTCAAAATGGGGGTATGCGCGCTTCGGGGCTCGTTTGACCTTGAAAATAGGTCGTACTGGACATGAGGGACAACCAACTGCATAGCCAAGGTCTTGAAAGACATCCAAGAAAATTTTGGCATTTTTGATGTTCGAATCTGGATCACCCAAAAAATGGTGTGCTATAGCACACGAAAATTGTCGAAATGGGGGTATGCACGCTTTGGGGCTCGTTTGACCTTGAAAATGGGTCGCACTAGGCGTGAGGGTCAACCGGCTGCATAGACAAGGTCTTGAAGGACGTCCACAAAAAATTTCAGCATTTTTAACGTCGAAATCTGGATCACCCAAAAAAAGGTGTGCTATAGCACACGAAAATTGTTTAAATGGGGTATGCGCGCTTCGGGGCTCGTTTGACCTTTAAAAAGAGTCGGACTGGCTGTGAGGCCAACCGGATGCATAGCCAAGGTTTTGACGGACGTCCACAAAAAATTTGGCATTTTGACGTCGGAATCTGGATCACCCAAAAAATGGTGTGCTATAGCACACGAAAATCGTCAAAATAGGGGGTATGCGCACTTCGGGGCTCGTTTGACCTTGAAAATGGGTCGGTCTGGCCTTGAGGGCCAACCGGCTGCATAGCCAAGGTCTTTACGGACGTCCACAAAAAAAATCGTTATTTTTGACGTCGAAATCCGAATCATCCAAAAAATGGTGTGCTATAGAACATGAAAATTATCGAAATGGGGGGTATGCGCGCTTCGAGGCTTGTTTGACCTTGAAAATGGGTTGGACTGGCCGTGAGGGCCAACCAGCTGCATAGCCAAGGTCTTGACGGACGTCCACAAAAAATATCTGTATTTTTTACTGTAAGACCTCAAAAATGAGATAAGGTGTCTAGAGCCTAACATGTTTGCTTTACTGTTATAAGGTCCTAAAATGCCTTATTATGTCATATAGAGTCAGTATGCAAAGTTTGAAGTGATTTGGAAGTCGAACGTCAAGGGACGTCCAAGACGTTCGACGAATAGTCGCTAATGTGCCTCATGTGTGTATGCATGCCTAATGTGTGTGAACTGAGTCAAATAAGTCTTGAAATGATGTTAAATGATGTTTGAAGTTATTGTATGAAGTTTCGTGAAGTTTGGAGGCCAAACGCCCAAGAACGTCCAAGACGTTCGAAAGATAGGCCCTAAGACGCTCATCGTATGTCATGTTGGGGTCAAGGCTGTTTGGACGTCTTGTAGGTGTTTGTTTTGGATGAAACTTATGTGATAGGTATATAACATGTTAAGGTTTGTAATCGCGTTGGAAATGTCCGGGTACGACTTCTAAAGGGCCCCGCAAGAGGCCCCAAAAGAAGGACCTCAAGGCTGCCTAAACACTGCCTGGGCAGTGTCTCTTGACGGACCCAATGACGGACCGTTGGGCCCCCAACGGACCGTCAAGCAGGTCCCGTTGAAGGAGGGTAGCCTTGGTCAGGTTGCAAGCCAAGAAATTGGCTAAGTCCCCTGCGACGGAGGCTGCCACGGCCCGTCATGGGCCTCGTCGCGGGTGGCCTGCTAGTTAACTGCCTGCGTGCTGCCTCATAAAGGGGTGAATGGTAAATTAACCCCACGTCCTAACCTGACTATAATAGGTTTAATTAAGTTATTTTAGGTGTATATAAGTCCCCAAAAACGTGATTAACCCATTCCCAAACCCTCTCACATATTTTAAGCCTTTCTCTCCAAAAATGTTCTCTCTAAAACCACCATTGTTGGTGAAGCTCAAGAACAGATTCAAGCTGGGTTTTCCGTGGATGAATCATGAAGTTTTAGAGGTTTTCAACTAATAAAAGGTATGGTGATCCTTCATCTCTAAGTAACCTTTCACTTGGAGAGTTCTTCTCAATGTTTTCAAAGAAAGTTTATGATCAAAGTTCTTCTTCTCCAATCTAGCCATGGGTTCTTTCTCAAAACGTTTTTAATGATTAAATCATGATGAATTGAAGTTAATACAATGGTTTTAATGTGTTTTCACTCCAATTGCATGATGAACCCATGTTCCTTCCAAAATTGGTTTAGCTCTTGCATGGGCTTTGTGATCTTGACTTGTTATCGATTGAATTATGATTCCTTACGTTGAAGTGATTGTATATACTGTTATTTACATGAATTTATGTTGAATTGATGTTGAATGATACATGAGGATCAATCTATGAAGATTTGAGCATGTTTAGCCTAGTTTTCTATAGTTCACTGTAACATTGGTTTTCTTGTGATCTAAAGTGAATTTCGATTAAGTTGTGGTTCTTGTAGCTACTGTTTTAGGTTAATACCATGGTTGAATTGTGGATATAAATCATGTATGACTAAAGTAGAAAAGGCTTGGTTTGAATTAATCTAGGTTCTTCTTGTCTATGAAGTTGTAACTTGTGATCTTAACGTTAGGTTAGTCGCTATAAGAATTGATTATGGTTAATGTCTATAGCTGCTGCCTATAATGAAATATGAGGATGAATTATATGTAATTAATACAATATGGGTCAATTCATGATAGGTTGAATATGATTAACCTATGTAAACTTACTTTCCATGAACTCCCTATATAAAGTATGCTTGTATCGACCTTAATGGCAAATTGTAGTAGTGTCTCATCTAGATTATGATTTCATTAGCTACTGCCTTAGGGTGATATGATTCATGAAATATGACCTATAATCCATATGAATGAAATTGATTAATGATCTATGTTATTCTACTTTCCTAGTATGTTGATATGTTGTATTATGTTATGGTAAAATCATGTAGTGACTTGTACATGGTTTCTTATATGTTTAAAGTACATTTAGCTACTGCCATATATGTGTTTTATTGATGAATAAGGTGTATTGATCAATGATGATCAAAGGGTGAGAATTGGGTAAAAATGCTTATTTCCTTTACTCTTCTACTCCTCTATTCCTTACAGTAATGTTGATGAAGCCTTGTATGGCATTGTGTGGTATGGTCCACTTATGGTGGCGGTGTTTACTTTATTGTCATTATATATGTGTTGACTATGGCCTTGAAAGCATATTGATGAACTTATGAACATATGCTTAAAATGATACTATGAGAAGCTTATGCCTACTTTCCTATTCTAGTTGTGAATTAGGTTGTGTGGCTATTGTTTGGGCATGTGTATAACCATGTTAGGGTATTGTATAGGTGCTGCCATTGATGTGTTAAAGTGGTTAATTGCCTCTACTCATGTATCCCTTATATGGAAGTGTAAATAGCTAAAGTTAGGAGTCTTGATTATAATGTATATATAGTCTTGTCTTCTATGCTATTATGTGTTGTGTGCTATGTGCTTGGAAGTGTAATGTGGTCCAATAGGATGGCTGACTTAAGGAGTTGTTGATAAGCCATTATGTGATCATGTTGGTCAATGTACACACACTCTCACTTACATGCATATTACAAGTAGTATAAGTCATTGTGTCTAAACGAAAGGTAGTTCTCATATTCACTAGTGTCTACTACTATGCATATTAAGGTGATGTTTATGAATGTATGATTCGTATTCCCTTACTAGGATGACTTGATAGGTGTACTAGTATGGACAAGGGTATGGGACCTTGTCTATGCATTGCACATGTATATCTTGATAGGATAGTTCCTAGGTTTGGTTCTTATGCATATGAAGGATGATTATATGAACATGTTATGAATATGATATGATGAAGTATGAATGTGTATAGTGTCTTAGTAGGTTTATATGAAAGGATTGCTCATATAGTTATGCCTATAGACTTATGCATTGATATATGAACATGTGTGACTTGATGTGTTATGTGAAAGGTTTGCTCACATCTATATATACACTCACACACATGGATGATCTAGCTAGGGAGAAGAGGTCCAACTAGGAGGGCCCAAGAATACTCCAAAACTAGATAGGTGCTTGAATATGCTATAAGCATATGAATGATGAATATCCTAAGACTATGTTTTATAAACAAATGTAATAAAGGCTTTTCAATAAAGGGAACTTAGCTTAGCACCGAGTGAACTTGACATTGAGAGGTGTTGACTTCCCTTGGAGTAATATTCACCATTTGTCCCTTATAGAGTGTTGACTTCCCTTGGAGGAATAATCACCTATGGACCTACATATGGTGTTGACTTCCCTTGGAGGAATAATCACCTATGGACCTACATATGGTGTTGACTTCCCTTAGAGGAATACTCACCTATGTACTGACATGAAGTGTTGACTTTCCTTGAGGAATATTCACTCATGTTTTCTCATGAGGTGAGGCCCCATTACCAAATGGTATATAGAGGGAATACCTATCTCTTAGTTCCATAAACTATGCTTGCCACATAGGATCTAGCAAAGTGAATTCACTTGATATGCTAGCACATATGTTAATGTTCTACCTTGGCTAGGTAGTAACACCTTCCTTTGGTGTAAGGCTCTACAACACCAAATTCCATGATTAGCACCCATGGTCTTAGTGTCGGTTAAGGCTATGGTTTCCCTAAAGTAAAATGGACAATGGAAGTAATTGAATAGGATCCTAACTAGGAGGACTTAAGGTAAGTTACTTAGGATAGGTGGAAGTAATGAACCCATCTAGACATTGCACAAGTGACTCCTTAGTAAGTCTTAGGAAGGTACCTTAATACTTATGATTGTGTATGTGTCCTTTATGTATGATATTGTAGTCTTGGTTTGACTATGTTTATATTGTACTATACTTCTATCATGGCATGTGTTGTCTTGTGTAGATGCTATGTATGGTTTTCTCTTATGTTCCTAAGGTGATGCATTGCACCAAGTATCCCTAAAGGATTCCTTAGGAGGTTAATGAATTGAAAGAAAGAGTTAAATGCTAAGAAGGATGAGTTTATTAAAGTGACCTTTATGTGCACTTATATTCTATATGTGCTTTTATATGATGATTGGCCTTTGAATGTGTTGCTATGAAGTACGTGGATGATATAAATGATGTTGATAAAGGTTTTATGATGATTTACTCAAAATGGCATGAAGTATGATTTCAAAGGAAATGTCCCTTTTAAATGCATGTTTTCGCATGGTTGCCATATTTAGTACATTCTTGTGCTAATCCCATTCTTCTTTACTTTTTACACAAAGTGTAGGTATTGGAATGCTTAAAGAAGGTCTATGATTGAGGAGCTTGATAGGTGATTTCCCAAGCTCAAGGAAAGGAATCCTTACGTTCAAGGATGTCCTACTAATGTCCTTATTGTAAAGTCTATTTAGTAATGTATAGCGTTGTATTATGTCTTAAGGGCCTTATCCTTAATGTACTCTAAAGTTATTGAGTCTAAGATGGCAAAGGGACTTAGAGTCTAAATATGTATTATGACTTATGTTTTATATATATACGATGTGATGTTTCTAGCATATGATGTGCTATGAAAAGTTTTAAATTTTCCGCTAAATTTACTATGCCAATGCAATGAATGATATGAGAGGCTTGTCTTAGACCTCCGAGAGGTCGACGACGCCGGTTACAATCCAAGATTGTATCCTATCTTCTAGGGTATACTTTTGGGTTGTGACATTGACATCGAAATTTGGATCACCCAAAAAATGGTGTGCTATAGCACACGAAAATTGTTTAAATGGGGGGTATGCGCGCTTCGGGGCTCGTTTGACCTTTAAAAAGGGCCGGACTGGCTGTGAGGTCCAACCAGCTGCATAGCCAAGGTCTTGATGGACGTCCACCAAATATTTTGGTATTTTGACGTCGCAATTTGGATCACCCAAAAAATGGTGTGCTATAGCACACAAAAATCGTCGAAATGGGGGCTACGCGCTCTTCGGGGCTTGTTTGTCCTTTAAAATGGGTCGGACTGGCCTTGAGGGCCATCCGGTTGCATAGGCAAGGTCTTGACGGACGTCCACAAAAAAAATCGGCATTTTTTACGTCGGAATCTGGATCACCCAAAAAATGGTGTACTATAGCATAAGAAAATCGTTGAAATGGGGGGTTTGCGCGCTTCGGGGCTTGTTTGACCTTGAAAATGGGTCGGACTGGCCGTGAGGGACAAACGGCTGCATATTCAAGGTATTGACGGACGTCCACAAGAAATTTCGACATTTTTGAAGTCGGAATACGTATCACCCAAAAAATGGTGTGCTCTAGCACACGAAAATAGTTGAAATGGGGGGTATGCGCGCTTCGGGGCTCGTTTGACCTTGAAAATGGGTCGGACTGACCGTGAGGGCCAACCGGCTGCATAGCCAAGGTCTTGACGGACGTTCACAAAAAACTTTGGCATTTTTGACGTCGGAATCCGGATCACCCAAAAAGTAGTGTACTATAGCACACGAAAATCATTGAAATGGGGGGTATGCGCGCTTCGGGGCTCGTTTGACCTTTGAAATGGGTCGGGCTGGCCGTGAGGGACAACCGGATGCAGATCTGTCACAACCGGGGGGAACCCTCTAGAAGTAACACGGCGTACTTGACCTCTCGGAGGTCTTATACAATCCCATAGTTATCATCCTTTGCATTGGCATAGTAAATTTAGCGGAAAAGTTAAAACTTTTCATAGCACATCATATGCTAGAAACTTCATCTCATATATAGATAAAATATAAGCCATAAGACATTTATAGGCCTTAAGTATCATTGCCATCTCAGACTCAACAACTTTAGAGTACATTAGGGACACGTCCCATAAGACACATTACATAACTATACAATATTGAAAGACTTTACAATAAAGACATTAGTAGGGAATCCTTGGACCCCTTTCCTTGATCTTGGGAATCACATATCAAGCTCCTCAATCATAGACATCATTTAAGAATCCATAACCTACACTTTGTGTAAAAAGTAGAGAAGAATGGGATTAGCACAAGAATGTACTAAGTATGACAACCATGCAAAAATATGCATTTAAAAGGGACATTTTCTTGAAATCATACTTCATGCCTTTTTGATTAAATCTTCATAAAACCTTTAAACAATAGCATTTATATCATTCACATATATCATATAAACATATTCAAAGGCCAAACATCACATATGATCACATTTAGAATTTATTGCATCCTTAAGGCACATTACAGTAAGCCCTTTTTCCCTTAACAGTGAATCATCTTCTCTTTTGTTCATTAACTTCCCAAGTAACCCTTTAGTGATACTTGGTGCAATGCATCACCTTAAGGACACAAGTAAACATACATATCAGCTACACAAGACAACACATACCATCTTAGAAGTATAGTACAACATAGACATATTTAAGTCAAGACTATAAGGACATTACAGTGAACTTCTAGTCATTATGCACATATACTTATTTTACTTCACATGGTTCCTAATAAGACCTTACTCATAATCCCAATCTTAATCTACTAGTGCAATGTACATGTGAAGCCCCATAACCTCACATATACTTAGTAGACCCTTCATGAGACCACAAGCCATACCACTTCATACATCAACATCACATGTAAAGCCAACTTCATTCATGTCAATACAAGACCTTCATCATATAGTCATATAGACCAACATAGTGCACATAAGGATAAGATCATATCATATAGATTCATACCATGCACGTCTTCATAACAAGTAGACAAGCACTACTAAGTCATGCACATGGTCTAAACATAATCATATACATTAGGTCACCTTCCTAAGACTTCCTAACGAGCTACTTGTGCAATGTCTAGATGGGTTCATTACTTCCACCTATACTAAGTAACTTATCTTAAGTCCTCCTAGTTAGGATCCTATTCATTTACTTCCATTGTCCATTTTACATTAGGGAAACTATAGCCTTAACCGACACTAGGACCATGGGTGCTAAACATGGAATTTGGTGTTGTAGAGCCTTACACCAATGGAAGGTGTTCCTACCTAGACAAGGTAGAACATTAACATATATCCTAGCATATTAGGTGATATCACTTGCTAGATCCTATGTGGCAAGCATAGTTTATGGAACTAAGAGATAGGTATTCCCTCTACATACCATTTGGTAATTGGGGCCTCGTCTCATGAGAAAACATGGGTGAATATTCCTCAAAGGAAAGTCAACACCTCATGTGGGTCCATAGATGAATATTCCTCAAAGGGAAGTCAACACTCTACAAGGGACAAATGGTGAATCTTCCTCCAAGGAAAGCCAACACCTCTCAATGTCAAGTTCACTTGGTGCTAAGCTAAGTTCCCTTTATTGAAAAGCCTTTAATTACATTTTTCATAAAACATAGACTTGACATATTCATTCCTCATATGCTTATAGCATATTCAAGCACCTATCTAGTTATAGAGTATTCTTGGGCACACCTTTCAAGGCCCCTCTGTTAACTAGACCATCTTTCATGTGTGTGAGTGTATACATATATGTGAGCAAACCTTTCACATAACACATTAAGTCACACATATTCATACATCATATTCATACATATAGAAACCAAAACTAGAATTATCCTATCAAGGTACACATGTGCAATGCATAGGCAAAGTCCCATACCCTTGCCCATACTAGTACACCTATCAAGTCATCCTAGCTAAGTAAACACATATCATACTTTCATAAACATCACCTTTACATGCATAGTAGTAGACACTAGTGAATATGAGAACTACCTTTCAATTAGACACCATGACCTATACTACTTGTAACATGTATGTGAAGTGAGTGTGTGTGTACACTGGTCAACATGATCACATAATGGCTATCAAAACACATTGATGAAGCCACCCTCTTAGATCATAATACTTCATCAAGCATAGGCCACACAACACACAATAACATAGGAGACAAGCCAACTTCATAATACACTTAAGACTCCTAACTTGTGCTATTCATGCATTCACATAGGGGTACATGGGTAGGAATCATCAACCATTATCACCTAAGACATGGCAGCACCTACACATGATATTACACAACCCTTCACATGCTCATAACAATGGTAACATAACCTAGATTCACAACTCAAATAGAAGACTAGGCCCAAGCTACACACAATGTGATTATCATAACTACTCTTCATATATTCATCAAATTTGCCTTCAAGGCCATGGTTAACACATATATATAATGACATAAAGTAAACATCGCCACCATAAGTGGACCATACTACACAATGCCATACAAGGCTTCATCAACATTATTATAGAAGAATAGAGAAGTAGAAGAGTAGAGCAATTCTTACCAATTATTTAGTCTTGGGTCATCATTGACCCTTACTACTCTTTCACCAACAATTCAAGTATAGGTCATTAGCTAAAACATAATAATCATATATGAAGTTATACATGAGCTACTACAAGTCCATACTACAAACTAGCACAACACCTTAGCATACTAGAAGGTAGAAGAACATATACCATTAGCCAATTTCACTACATGGATTATAGATCATATTTCACAAATAATATCACTCTAAAGCAGTAGCTAATCATACATTTAATCATAAAGAACTGATGCTTAAAGCACTTCATGATCAAGCTACAACATAGGCATTAGACTTGTCAATTTGCTATAGTATAGAGAGGGAATTAACCAACCCTATTGATTCTCTAAGACCTTGATCATCAATCATATTTTAACAATAATGTACATTCTATGCAGCAGCTAGATAAATCACTTCATCAAAGGAAATCATGCTTCATCTATCCACAATTCAAGATATCATTATATACATAGTATTATCGATCGATAGACTATAAGACTAGGTCAATTCACATAAGCCATCTATAATTCAATAATACAAGATTATTATTCATAATTCAATCATGATATTAACCTAAAACAGTAGATACAACCAACTTAACATGATCGAAAACCACATTAATTCAATTAGAAGCCAATGTTACAGTGAACTATGGAAACTAGGCTAAACATGTTAAATCTTCGTACATTGATCCTCATGGATCCTTCAACATCAATTCAACATAAACTCGTGTAAATAACAGTATATACAATTACTTCGACGTAATAGAATCATAATTCAATCGATAGCAATTCAAGATCACAAAGCCCATGCAAGGCTAAATCGTTTTGGTGAAGGAGCATGGGTTCATCATGCAATTGGAGTAAAATTCACGTTAAAACCACTGTATTAACTTCAATTAAACATGATTCAATCGTTCAAAACCTTTTTATAAAGAACCCATGGCAGATTGAAGAAGAAGGACTTTGATCATAAACTTTCTTTGAAAACATTGAGAAGAACTCTCCAAGTGAAAGGTTACTTAGAGATGAAGGATCACCATACCTTTAATTAGTTGAAAACCTATAAAATTTCATGATTCATCCATGGAAAACCCAGTTTAAACCTGATCTTGAGCTTCACCAACAATGGTGGTTTTAGAGAGAACATTTTTGGAGGGAAGAGCTTAAAACATGTGAGTTGATTTTTGAATGGGTTGATTACGTTTTTGTTGACTTATATACACCTAAAATTTACTAAATTAACCTATTATAGTCAGGTTAGGACGTGGGGTGAATTTACCATTCACCCCTTTGATTAAAACGACGCAGCCTGCAATCTACAGTGCACCAACGACGGAGGCAATGACGGGGCGTCGTCCTCACAATGGACTGTGCATAGCTTCCGTCGACTGGTACTTAGCCAAATTCTTGTCTTGAGACCTGCCCAAGGTAAGTGCCAGTCGACGAGACCTGGACAACGGTCCGTTGGTAGACCAACGAGCCATCGTTTGGTCCGTCAATGGACACTGCCCAGGCAGTGTCTTCGACCAGCCTTGGGTCCTTCTTTTGGGGCCTCTTGTGGGGCCCTTTAGAAGTCGTACCCGGACGTTTCCAACGTGATTATAAACCTTAACAAGTTATAGACCTTCTACATAAATTTGATCCAAAACAAACACCTACAAGACGTCCAAATAGACCAAGCCCCATCATGACACACGTTGAACGTCTTAAGGTCTATCTTTTGAACGCCTTGGACGTTCTTGGTCGTTTGACCTCCAAACTTCTCGAAACTTCATATAAAAACATTAAAATCATTTTAAACCATTTTAAAACTTATTAGGCTCATTTTTATACAAATTTAAGCATGCATAGACACATGAGGCACATAAGCGACTAGTCGTCGAACGTCTTGGTCGTCCCTTGACGTTCGACTTCCAAATCACTTCAAACTTTGCACACTGCCTATAAACCATATAATAAGACATTTAGGACCTTAGAACTTTAAGAAAAAAATGTTAGGATATAGACACCTTATCTCATTTTGGGGTCTTACAAGAGCCAAGGTCTTGACGGACGTCCACAAAAAAAATCGGCTTTTTTGACGTCGGAATCCAGATCACCCAAAAAATGGTGTGCTATAGCACACGAAAATCATCAAATTGGGGGGTATGCACGCTTCGGGGCTCGTTTGATTTGGACAATGAGTCGGACTGGCCGTGAGGGCTAACCGGCTGCATAGCCAAGATCTTGACGAACGTCCACAAAATAATTTGGCATTTTTGACGTCGAAATCATGATCACCCAAAAAATGATGTGCTGTAACACACGAAAATCGTTGAAATGAGGGGTGTGCACGCTTTGGAGCTTGTTTGACCTCGAAAATAGATCGGACTGGCCGTGAGGGCCAACCGTCTGCATAGCCAATGTCTTGACAGACGTCCACAAAAAATTTCAGCATTTTTGACGTCGGAATTCGGATCAACCAAAAAATGGTGTGCTATATCACACAAAAATTGTCCAAATGGGGGGTATGCGCGCTTCGGGGCTCGTTTGAACTAGACAATGGGTCGGACTGGCCGTGAGGGCCAACCGACTGCATAGCCAAGGTATTCAAGGAAGTCCACAAAAAATTTTGGCATTTTTGACGTCGAAATACGGATCACCCAAAAATTGGTGTGCTATAATATACAAAAATCATCAAAATGGGGGGTATGCACGCTTTGGGGCTCATTGGACCTCGAAAATGGGTCGGACTGGCTGTGAGGGCCAACCGGATGCATAGCCATGGTCTGGACTGACGTCCACAAAAAAATTCCGCATTTTTGACGTTAGAATCCAAATTACCCAAAAAATGGTGTGCTATATCACACGAAAATCATCGAAATGGGGGGTATATGCGCTTCGGGGCTCGTTTGACCTTGAAAATGGTCTGCCTAGCATTGAGGGCCAACCGGATGCATAGCCAAGGTCTTGACGGACGTCCACAAAAATATTCAGCATTTATGATGTCGAAATCCAGATCACCCAAAAATTTGTGTGCTATAGCACACGAAAATCGACGAAATGGGGGGTATGCGTGCTTCGAGGCTCGTTTGACCTTGATAATTTGTCATACTGGTCGTGAGGGCCAACCGGCTGCATAGCCAAGGTCTTGACGGACGTCCACAAAAAAATTTGGCATTTTTGACATAGGAATCCGGATCACCCAAAAAATGGTGTACTATAGCACACGAAAATCGATGAAATAGGAGGTATGCGCGCTTCGGGGCTAGTTTGACCTTGAAAATGGGTCGGACTGGCTGTGAGGGCCAACCAGCTGCATAGCCAAGGTCTAGACGGACGTACACAAAAAAGTTTGGCATTTTTGACATCAAAATCCGGATCACCCAAAAAATGGTGTGCTATATCACACGAAAATTGTCGAAATGTGGGTATGCGCGCTTCGAGGCTCGTTTGACCTTGAAAATGGGTTGGACTAGCCGTGAGGGCCAACCGGATGCATAGACAAGGTCTTAACGGACGTCCACAAAAAAATTCTGCATTTATGATGTCGGAATCCAGATCACCCAAAAATTGATGTGCTATAGCACATAAAAATCGACGAAATGGGGGGTATGCGTGCTTCGAGGCTCGTTTGACCTTAAAAATTTGTCATACTGGCCGTGAGGGCCAACCGGCTGCATAGCCAAGGTCTTGACGGACGTCCACAAAATATTTTGGCATTTTTGACGTAGGAATCCGGATCACCCAAAAAAAGGTGTGCTATAGCACACGAAAATCTACGAAATGGGAGGTATGCGCGCTTCGGGGATAGTTTGACCTTGAAAATGGGTTGGACTTGCCGTGAGGGCCAACCAGCTGCACAACCAAGGTCTTGACGGACGTACACAAAAAAATTCGGCATTTTGGACGTCGAAATTCGGATCACCAAAAAATGGTGTGGTATAGCACACGAAAATCGTTGAAATGGGGGGTATACGTTCTTCGGGGCTCGTTTGACCTTTAAATGGGTTGGATTGGCCGTGAGGGCCAAACGGTTGCATGACAGACGTCCACCAAAAAATTCGGCATTTATGACGTCAGAATCTAGATCACCCAAAAATTAGTGTGCTATAGCACACGAAAATCGATGAAATGTGGGGTATGCGTGCTTCGAGGCTCATTTGACCATGAAAATTGTTATACTGGCCGTGAGGGCCAACCGGATGCATAGCCAAGGTCTTGACGGACGTCCACAAAATAATTCAGTATTTTTGACGTAGGAATTCGGATCACCCAAAAAATGGTGTACTATAGCACACAAAAAATAAACGAAATGGGGGGTATGCGCGTTTCAAGGCTCGTTTGACTTTGAAAATGGGTCGGACTGGCCGTGAGGGCCAATCAGTTGCATAGCCAAGGTCTTGACGGACGTCCACAAAAAATTTTGGCATTTTTGATGTCGAAATTCGGATCACCCAAAAATGGTGTGCTATAGCACACGAAAAATCGACGAAATATGGGGTATGCGCGCTTCGGGGCTCGTTTGACCTTGAAAATGGGTCGGACTGGCCGTGAGGGACAACCTTCTGCATAACTAATGTCTTGACGGACGTCCACAAAAATGTTTGGCGTTTTTAACGTCAGAATATGGATCACCAAAAAATGGTGTGCTATAGCACACGAAAATCGATGAAATGGGGGGTATGAGCGCTACACTGCTCGTTTGACATTGAAAATCGGTCGGACTGGCCGTGAGGGACAAGCGGCTGCATAGCCAAGTTTTTGACAGACGTCCACAAAAAAATTTTGCTTCTTTTACGTCGGAATCTGGATCACCCAAAAAATGGTGTGCTATAGCACACGAAAATCGTCGAAATGGGGGGTATGCGAGCTTCGGGGCTTGTTTGACCTAGACAATGGTTCAGACTGGACGTGAGGGCCAACCGGCTGCATAGCCATGTTCTTGACAGACGTCCACAAAAATTTTTGGCATTTTTGACGTCGAAATCCGGATCACCCAAAAAATGTTGTGCTATAACTAACGAAAACCGTCGAAATGGGGGGTATGCACGCTTCGCGGCTTGTTTGACCTTGAAAATGGGTCGGACTGGCCGTGAGGGCCAACCTGCTGCATAGCCAAGGTCTTGACGGACGTCCACAAAAAATTTCCGCATTTTGACATCAGGATCCGGATCACCCAAAAATTGGTGTGCTATATGACACGAAAATCATCGAAATGGGGAGTATGCGCGCTTCGGGGCTCGTTTGACCTTGAAAATGGGTCGGACTGGCCGTGAGGGCCAACCAGCTGCATAGCCAAGGTCTTGACGGACTTCCACAAAAAATTTTGGTATTTTTAACATCGGAATCTGGATCACCCAAAAATTGTCGAAATGGGGCGTATGCGCGCTTCGGGGCTTGTTTGACCTTGATAATTGGTCGAACTGGCCGTGAAGGCCAATCGGCTGCATATCCAAGGTATTGACGGACGTCTACAAAAAATTTCGGCATGTTTGACGTCGGAATCCGGATCACCCAAAAATTGGTGTGCTATAGCACACGAAAATCATCGAAATGGGGGGTATGTCACAATCCGAAATCATACCCTAGAAGTTAGAGTACAATCTTGGATTGTAACCGGCATCGTCGACCTCTTGGAGGTCTAAGACAAGACTCTCATATCATTCATCGCATATACATAATGAAAAGTAGTGCGAAATTAAAACTTTTCGTACAACAATATAGAAGTCTTTAAACTCTTTCATATAAGTAGAAATTAGTAAAAATACTAAGTCTCAATCTCATCATCTTAAGACACAAGAATACTTGGGACACGGCCCATACTTCAATACAAAAATAGAAATATATAGTCTATTACAATACTTCATAAAAGAAACATAAAATGACATATATGCCCTCGAGTCAAGTGAGGACATACTTCAACTCTTCTTGAACGATCTCCTTGTTCAAGTCTTCACTTTCCAAAGCTCTTCACCTACCAAGAACTATAGATAGAAAATAAAGCATGGAATTAGTACAACCACATGTACTAAGTATGTCATTATGCATGAAAATCATGAAAATGAACTTTATTGGAAATATGCATCTTTTCATTTTACAAATTATATTTTAATCATAATAACATCATTAATCAATTTAGAAACACATAAGAAAACATTAAAACCGAAATCATAAATTTAAATCTCACTTTACAGTGAGTTCACTTCACTGTACGGTGAAGTCCATTCACTGTTACAGTGAAGTCCTAGCGTTCCCTTTTAACATCTTCTAGTATGTAATTCCCTCACTTAAAGTCATCCTAAGATTCACTTAAGTCACACAAAGAGAGACCGCCCATACACCCTCTTTAGATGTGCCTAAACGACCCTTAAGATTGCTTATAATGAGTCACATACACACTTACAAAGCAATCATAAACATCAAGGTAAGATTCATCTACCAAAGGTCATTTCCAAGGTTCACTTGAGTGGGTGTGGAGTGACCGCCCATACAATCTCTATCACACACACACAAGGGATCCTATAGACTACCTAAAATAGAATCCTTCTCACTAAACACACCAACACTTAGATGATAGGACACTCTCCTTTCAAAGGCTATCAAAAGACCTGCTTAAGTAAATCAAGAAGATAATGTCCATGATTGACCTCGTCAAGATTACCTAAATAGTCCTTAAGACTACCTAAATCTTAGATCATGTCAACAACATCAAACCTTTTCCCTAACTAGAGTCATTCTCAAGTCTTCTATAGGTAAGCCATGAAAAAATCATCCTTTATGCCCTCTTCACAATTTAACTAAAGAATTCACAAGCCACTCTAGATTAGGTACTTATTCACTTACATACTTCATAATGTAAGTCATTAGTTCATTAATTCATTAATCAATTTATTCATCAATTCATTAAGAGACTCATACAACACATAAGGACATTCAAGTAATAGTCTTAGAGAAGACCTAGGGACTCTCATTAACATCTTCAAAGCCTATTGTGCAATGTCTAGATAACGTTCCATACCACCATCTAAACTTCATAGAACTTCTCTAATGCTAGCAAGTATCCCATATGATGAGAATAGGCAATAACCGACATAGACAATGGTAGCAAGACATGGAATCCGGAGTTCTATCCTACTCCGATGAGGTTGTTCTACTTGCCAATGGTAGAACTTGGACACATCTCATGTAGGCACATGGTTAAGAAATATGAAGGGTTTCTTTGTATTTTAGTCTCATACTTAACTAGAACTACTTTCCTTACCATACTCACTCGGTGCTAGCCTTTGTTATCATGGATTAATTCACATTAAGGTTCATACAATAGGGTTCCATAGCTAGTTCATAACCCAATTACATTTACCCTACCAAAGAGGATCTCTAGGGATTTCCATCCAATGGCGAAAAGAAGCTCATTATGACTTTTGCTAGGGAGATATGATGCCGTTCCAGTCAATCAACCTAGGTCCATCATCCCACATGAAGGATACCCTTACGGCGTTCGACTTCAATTTACATTACTTTTACCCTTGGTTTCAAGGTTTCACATAAAGACCTTCTTTTCATCATTCAAGGTCACATGTCATTCACACATTCAAGACTCTTAACATACTAAGTCAAATCATCATATAATCATATTCATATAAGCATCAAGCAAGATATACAAGTCAACCAAGACAAGACATCACATACTTCACTTGAACTCATAATGCAAGTCATTCTAGAAACACCTAGAAACAACCTAACATCTTCAAGTCATCCTATATATCATCATAACATCAATAATGTACTCCACATAGACTCACAAAGCCAATTAAGAATAACCAAGACTTAACCCTAACACTATACTCATAATGTCAAAGTCATAGTCTAACATGATCACTTAAGGCAACATAAGTAAAAGAACAAACATATGACTTCACATATAGATATACAATGTCATACTTCACATAATCAACTACACACATATCCACATTACTTCAAGTAGTTGCCAATAAGTCCATGCTCATCATATTGCATAAAGTAACGCCGACAAGGCCACATCAATTGCAAGTAAAACACATAACACCGCCACCATAAGTGGACCATACCAATCACAATAGAATCAAAGTATAATTAATATAAAATTAAAGAAAATGGGGCAGCATACCTTCATCCCCTCATCCACACTTTAATTCAATGCTAAATCAACCAATTCAACATCACAAGGCCCTTACCCATGGCCATGAACAATAATTCAAAGCAATAACCATAAGCCTCAATGAATCTACATCAATTCAATCTAGGTTTAACAATCTAGGATCAATTATATATCAATTGAATACAATTCTTATATCATTAGAAAGCCCATAAGAAACTACACAACAATTCATCAATATTAGCTTAATATCAAGTAACCCAATAAGTAGTCAAAACTAGGGTTCATCAATTTACATGGGTTCATAGGTAATTTATGTTAAAATCATCAATACAATATTCATTAGATCATAATTCAATATTTAGAAATCAATTATGCAAGAACCCATGGTAGAATCCCGAAATTTGGACAATTCACTTTAGAAAACTTTGAAAAATATCTTGAGAGTTGGGCTTCTTGATGAAACGAGTTTCAAGGATCAAAAGCCATACCTCAAGGATGATAATTCTTCACTTTGATGAAGAATTTCCACTCAAAACGCCACACCAAGATGCTTCTTCAATTTGGACTTCAATGGAGTCTTTGGGATTTCTAAGGGACTTAGGGGTTTTGATTTTTGGAATAATGAATTATTCTAAGTGTTAAACACTTATATACTCATTTAGAATACCCAAAAAGCCCTTAACAAACCGCCTAACTGATATTTCAAAGTGGGGTGAATTTACCAATTCACCCCTGACTTGGCAGTAACTCTGCGCAGGAGACAGCCTCTCGACGCCTGCCCTTGATGGGGCGTCACGGCCACGACGGGGCGTCACAACCCTCCGTCGCTGGTTACAGAAGCTGGCCAAGGCTTCCTCCTTCACCCATGGCCAAGTCCCCCATGACGACACCCTGCGACGTGGCATCATCAGGCCTACGAGCCGTCGACTGCTCTGTCGTCTGGGGTCTGCCTGGGACTGCCATGACACTAGTTTTGGGTCCTTCCTCAAGGACCCTTAGATGGTCCTTGGGGATAATTTCCCGGACGTTTCTAAGCCAAATACGATATTATATGAGTTTAACACCTATCACATAACTTTCATACAAAACGAACACATAAAACTCGATGAAACACGCCTAGACGTACAAGGTCGATTCAAGGCATATCTTTTGAACGCCATGAACATTCTTGGTCGTTTGACCTCCAAACTTCTCGAAACTCAACACACTGCCTATACATGCTATAATAACTCAATTAAGAACCTTAAAACACCATTAAACACACATAAACACATAGGAGACATTTAGGTGACTTAGTCGTCGAACGTCTTAGTCATCCCTTGACATTTGACTTCCAACACCTCTAATACTTTTGATACTGACTATATACCATATATTAAACATATTTAGGACCTTATATCATCAATATCAACATGTTAGGCTCTAGTTAACCTAAGTCATTTTCGAGGTCTTACATTCTCCCCACTTGGACAACATTCGTCCTCGAATGACACTTGCCACTCTCCGAACATTTCCCTGATTAGAGACTCAACTAACAGCACATAACCAAACCATAAAACATATAACCAAGAAGAAAACATCAACTCCACATAATCAAGAGATTCACAACACAACAAGAAACTAGAATACAATTCTTAACTCATTATGCTATGAAACTCACATGCTTCAATCCAAATAGCGAAAACTCATTTTATATTCAATATTATACTCATACACATCAGTTCTAACCACATTACAACAATTTTAGACCAATTAATCAAATAGTCAATTTTACGAAAATTTTAGAGTAAACTGCCTTAATGCTACAGTGATTTTGGGCAAATTTTCAAAAATGCAACTTTTTGGCAATTCATGATATGAACATGCTAATATTCAAAGTAACATCATATAAACACATCTTACAACATGCTCATAACTCAATAAAACACACAATGCAAGAAGTTAATGAAATTCAATTTCAACCAAACTCCTAAACATCAAGCTCATGCAACAATTCAAGGAATTCTATCCCATCTACAAACTATACTCCCCCACTTAGAAGGAACTCAAATCTTAACAAAAGAAAGAGGACTTACCAACATCATCATCACCATCACCCGGATTCTCAATTCTAGTCCGGAGTGCATAGAAATGCCTCTTTGTTGGAGCATCTTTCTTTGGAACATTACGGGCAGCTTGCTTATTATCTCTACCCCTAGAAGCAATCATTGGAAAATCTCTAACCTTGTGCCCACTCTTTCCACATCCAAAACAACTCCCGGTACCCAAAAGACACTCACCAAGATGTTTCTTGCCACAATTGGCACAAGTAGGTTTGTCATTTCGAGAACCATCTCCTTTCTCAAATTTCACCCTAGGAACACTAGATTCCTCTTGAGTTTGAGACCTCTTTTTGAACCTAGGCTGCCCTTGATCACTTGCACCACTTCTTTTCAAGTTTCTAGCCATTCTCTTAAGTTTAGACTTTTCAATAGCTTGAGCATACACCACGAGTCTAGCTATAGTCATATCATCATGTAGCATAGCCGTACGGCATTCCTCCATCACTATGTCGGCTACCCCGGATGCATAGCCAAGGTCTTGACGGACATACAGAAAAAATTTCAATATTTTTGACGTCGGAATCCGGATCACCAAAAAAATGGTATGCTATAGTACACGAAAATCATCGAAAACGATTTATGTGCGCTTCGGGGCTCATTTAACCTTGAAAACTAGTTGGACTGGTTATGAGGGTCAACCGGCTGAATAGCCAAGGTCTTGACAGACATACAAATAAATTTTTGGCATTTTTGACGTCGAAATCCGGATCACCAAAAAAATAGTGTGATATATCACATAAAATCGTCGAAAATGGGGGTATGCACGCTTCGGGGCTCTTTTAACCTTGAAAATGAGTCGGAATGGCTGTGAGGGACAACCGGCTGCATAGCCAATGTATTGACGGACATCCACAAAAAAACTTGGCATTTTTGACGTCGGAATCCGGATCACCAAAAAAAATGGTGTGCTATAGCACATGAAAATCATCTAAATGGGGGGTATGCACGCTTCGGGGCTCGTTTGACATTGAAAATGGGTCGGACTAGCCGTGAGGGCCAACCGGCTGCATGGCCAAGGTCTTTACGGACATGTATGAAAAATTTCGGCATTTTTAACGTCGAAATTTGGATCATAAAAAAAATTGTGTGCTATAGCATATGAAAATTGTCGAAATGGTGGATATGCGCGCTTTGGGGCTTGTTTGACCTTGAAAATGGGTCGGACTAGCCGTGAGGGCCAACCGGCTGCATATCCAGGTCTTGACAGACGTCCACAAAAAATTTCATCATTTTTGACGTTGGAATCCGTATCACCAAAAAAAATGGTGTGCTATAGCACACAAAAATCGTCGAAATGGGGGGTATCCGTGCTTCGGGGATAGTTTGACCTTGAAAATGGTTACGAATGGACGTGAGGGTCAACCTTCTGCATAGAAAAGATCTTGACGGACGTCCACAAATAGTTTCGGCATTTTTGATATCGAAATTCGGATCACCATAAAAAATGGTGTGATGTAGCACACGAAAATCGTCGAAAATGGAGGTATGCGCGCTTCGGGGCTTGTTTGACCTTGAAAATGGGTCGAACTAGACGTAAGATCCAACCGGCTGCATATCCCAGGTCTTGAAGGATGTCCCCGAAACATTTTGGTATTTTTAACGTCAGAATCTGGATCACCAAAAAAATGGTGCTCTATAACACATGAAAATCGTCAAAATTGGGGGTATGCGCGCTTCAGGGCTCGTTTGACCTTGAATATGGGTTGGACTAGCCATGAGGGCCAATCGGCTGCATAGACAAGGTCTTGACGTATGTCCACAAAAAATTTCAGCATTTTTTATGTCGGAATTTGGTTCACCAAAAAAAGGTGTGCTATAGCACACGAAAATTATTGAAATGGGGGTATGCGCGCTTCAGGGCTCGTTTGACCTTGAAAATGGGTCGGACTGGCCGTGATCACCAACTGGATGCATATCTAAGGTCTTGACGGACGTCCACAAAAAATTTCGACATTTTTGACATCGGAATTAGGATCACCAAAAAAATAGTGTGCTATAGCACACGAAAATCATCAAAATGGGGGGTATGCGTGCTTCGGGGCTCGATTAACCTTCAATATGGGTCGGAATGGCCGTGAGGGCCAACCGGCTGCATAGCCAAGGTCTTGACGGACGTTTACAAAAAACTTTGGCATTTTTGAAGTCGAAATCCGAATCACCAAAAAAAGGGTGTGCTATAACCCACGAAAATCATTGAAATGGGGGGTATGCGCGCTTTGAGCTTGTTTGACCTTGAAAATGGGTCGGACTGTCCTTGAGAGCCAATCGGCTGCATATCCAAGGTATTGATGGACGTCTACAAAAGATTTCGGCATTTTTGACGTAGGAATTAGGATCACCAAAAAAAATGGTGTGCTGTAGCACACAAAAATCGTCAAAAGTGGGGGTATGCGCGCTTCGGGGCTTGTTTGACCTTAAATATGGGTCGAACTGGCTGTGAGGTCCAACCGGATGCATGTCCAAGGTCTTTACGTGCGTGTACAAAAAAATTGGCATTTTTGATGTTGGAATCAGGATCACCAAATAGATGGTGTGCTATAAGCACACGAAACTGGTCGAAATAGGGGGTATATGCGTTTCATGGCTCGTTTGACCTTGAAAATGGGTCGCACTTGTATCATTCAAGAAAAATATACACGTGTAGTAAAAAGCCTAGTAGGTTGTTAAGAATGTGTATTGGTGTTAGTCAATTTCTATATATACACAAGTATGTATAATAAAATCCAAGCTTGTTTAAGGATTTGTACCTGCAATGAAGACCCTAAGCTAAAAATACACATATTGATTCTCTAACCCAACACATTATGTACTAGGCATCCAAGTGTCAAGCCTAGGTACCATAGCACATTACCATTTAAAATGATCATGTAGATTAAGCAGGGTCCAAGGACATAGTGAGGATCCCTGGACAAGGAGTGAACTTTCCAAATGCAACAATAGAAGTGCACGGTTGGGAAAGTGGGCAGTAACACATGTACAATCACATGTGTAACCGGCCGAGGGGGACCACACGACCAAGCCAACCAAATTTGGTTAGGCGGGGAAGGCGCACGTCCGGGTCCAGCCACGTGGGGCCAAGATCCCTAACGTGTAACATTCCGGAAAATTACATGCCTCGTGAAGAACCCAATAGGTCCTTAAGAAAGTGTATTGGGGATACATAGGCATCCCAATGCCCAATATTGAGAAATATTGGGCATAGTATAGAAAATTGGCTAAGGGGTATTAGCCAATTTCTATATAATACCCAAATGAGGAAAATATTGGGCATATTAGAAAATATTGGCTTAAAGGGTGTTAGCCAATTTTCCAATATTAATAACCTTATTTAAGAAATGTACCTGCAATAAAGACCCTAACCTAAAAGCATTTGTTTTCACAATACTTGCAATAAGGTATGAGGCATCCAAGTGTCAAGCCTAGATACCATAGCACATGATCAATTAAAATGATCATGTATTTTAAGCAGTGCCCAAGGACATAGTGAGGATCCTTGGGACAATAAGTAAACATTCCAAATGAACCATCATGAATAGTTAGTTAGGAAAGTACAAGCAACACATGTGCAAGCACATATGAAGGAACGGCCAATGGAGGGGACCACCCTAACCGAATTCGGTTAGGGTAGTTAAAGGGCAGGTGTGTGCAAGGGTCCCCCCCCCCCATGTGGGGCCTAACTCTCTAACCAACTCTAGACTCTAATTAACTGACCTAACTAGCTAACTAACCTAGTACTAACCGAAATAAACCAATTAGTGCACCCGACAACCTAAGACTTAACCGGGTGACACTAACCTAGTAACTAGTTAAAGAGACAAGGTAGTACCTAACCTAGGATTGTCCAAAGGGTTGGTTATGGTCCTAACAACTTAGGGGTACTTTATTAATTACCCTAGGTTACTTAATTAATTAATTTAGCAACTTAATTAATTAATTTAAATGGAAAAAAACAAAATCACTAAGCGAATTCCAGATTTCGGTTAAGACAAGTAAGAGACAACCTAGTACCTAACCTAGGATTGTCCAAAGGGTTGGTTATGGTCCTAAAAACTTAGGGGTACTTTAGTAATTACCCTAGGTTACCTAATTAATTAATTTATCAACTTAATTAATTAATTTAAAAGGCTAAAACCGAAACTACTAAGGAAATTTCCAGATTTCGGTTAAGACAAGAAAGAGACAACCTAGTACCTAACCTAGGATAGTCCAAAGTTGTTAGTTGTGGTCCTAGTGACTTAGGGGTGTTTTGGTAATTTCCTTAAGTCCCTTATTTAATTAATTAAGTCATAAAATCAATTAAATTAAGTCGTGGTCAGCCGATACACTTAGTCAAAATTAAAATTGGCTAAGTCAATGGTCCTTCGATGTCTAGTCAACTTAGGAGGGGTATTTTAGTAATTGACTAATTAATTTATTAATTAAGTTAATTAATATAAAGTTTAAGAATTCAACATCAGTTCCGAAAACCTAGAAACCACTTCCATTAAAAAGAGTCTCACGACTAAGGCAGTAAACAACAAACCGCAAGAACGTAGAACGCTAAATTCTTTCTTGGGCGATTTCAAGGTTTTCGTGCAACAAGGGATCGTCGTAGATTCAATCTACATAAGGTATGGGTTTCTCTCCTGGAATTCCTTCTCCAAGCGTACTTTCCATCGTAATGAATCCATGAAATCTCGAAACTAGGGTTGTTTCCCAAGGTTCTCATCGAATTTCCCTTTTCCCTAATATCCTTGGTACGATTTCAATGTTGTATAGATAAGTCTTGATCATGTTGTTGGTATGTGGTGCTGGCTGATCTTAATGTGTAGGGTTATTGATTTGTAAATGTTGAATGAACCTATAAGTTGTACTCGTTTGAGGTTAAGTGTTCATTACGTGAATTAAAGAATGATGTTATGTTAAATTATATCCGAAAATGTTAAGATTTGATGTGTTACGGCCCTATGTGTAGTTAATGTTAAACTTGACTTTATGAAGATGTTATGTTCATTAAAATGTTAATATGATGCTGTCCGAAATGGCTTATCACGTTATGCTAAAGCTATGATATAAGATTGGCTTAAAAGATCTCTATGATACTTGAATGAATTGCTTGCCTTATGCCAATAAAATGGCTAACAATACATTGTTCAAAATTTGAATGGGATTGGCTATAATTTAATCTTTATATAATTGAAATATTGGCTAATGAATAATATACATACCATACTAAACATGAACGAATGTAAATTTGGCTTATGCCAATTAAGATGGTTATTAAATCTTTTTTCCAAATTTTCTAGGCCAATACTAAATTTATGCCAATCTCACATAGCCAAAGATTGAAATGACAACTCAAGCACTCCTAAAGTAATTCAATGAATCCATATCCAAGGGCATGACATTCATTGGTACAAGTCCCAACATGTCCTAAACGAATGAACTATGAACATATGTAACTCATTGAATGAAGTGCTCATCGTCCATAAATGATGATATGAAGCTACTAAATGAAAGTAAGCAAGTAAAGTGATTATTAACATAACTAAATATGTCTAAGTTAAGAAAGTTACCAGAATGAGGTGTTAAAAGAAGTGAGACAAGTCTCACTTACACCTAAGCTACTATGTTAAAAATACTCACGAATGAAGGTGTTAAAACGTGTGAGACCAGTCTCATTAACACCAAAGATGTTATGTAAGGACAATTCACATTTCATAAATGTAAATAAAGGGATGATAAGTCATCAATAGAGTAAGAAAACCTCAATCTAGAAGCAAGCTTCCATAATGTTTGAGTCAACTCTAAAAGATAAGAAGATAATGAAAGTGAGCAGAGCACCAATAGACTAGCTATGAGACTGTGCTTGCACGTGTAAGTCTCATGAGACGAGGCTACCACCGAGGTGGATAAGTATTCTCTTTATGTCTCCTAGTCTTCGAACTATGTCTAGCCAACATAGGAACTAACTGTGGTTTCCACCTAAGAGAGATAGGTATGTTTCGATCTCACCTTGGCCAGTGAGATCACCTCTTTTCGGTGTGGGGTAGACACTGGATTTCATGTTTAGCTCACATGATCTATGTCGGTTAATGCTCAAAAGAATGTTCCTGGTTTCATTTTAGCCGTGGACCACCTCTTTTCAGTGTGGGGTAAACATTTGATATGGATTCACTTTAGCCGATAAATCACCCCTTTTTGGTGTGGGGAAAACATTGGATTTCATGTTAACTCGCATGATCTAGGATTCACTTTGATCGGTGAATCACCTCTTTTCGGTGTGGGGAAGACACTGGATTTCATGTAACTTCACATGATCTTAATGTTACGAAATTCTTTAAGAAAGTAAGAAGGAAGAAGAGATGTACGTTCAAAGTGAACTAAGAAAGCAAAAGTTTATGAATGCCAATGTTTGATAAGAATGAAGTTTTCTATATGTAAGGGGCATAGCCAATAATGACATCTCATGTTATGAAAATGATTAAAGTCAAATAAGATGGGCTTATAATGATCTTATATAATTGGCAAATGACAATAGCAAAATAAGATTGGCTTATAATGACTTCTTATATTAGGCCAACATCGGATAATAGGTTTAACCAATAAAGGTTGGCTTATAATGACTTCTTATATTATGCCAATAAAGAGGAGCAAAACATAATGGCTAATCAATGCCCCATAATCTTTATAGTATGCAATGATCAAATAATGGGCATAGCCAACAATCTTTTATGTTATGCAAATGATCAAATAATAGGCATAGCTAATAAATATTGGCTTATAATGACTTCTTATATTATCCAAAATGATCAAATAATGTGTATAGCCAATAAAGATTGGCTTATAAAGACTTCATGCCCAAAGTAAGCAAGATCATAAGTTTTAACTGTGCCCCAAGAACTATATACTATGCAAATAATCAAAGAATGGGCACAGCCAACAAAGATTGGCTTATAAATACATTCATGCCCAATTTAACAAGAATGAGAAATATAACTTGTGAATAAGGTGGTCAAATCATTTCCTTAATCCCTTGGATTACTTACTGGATTCATTGTAGGTATGGGACTACAATGAATCATTGCACTTGTAAGTAAAACATAAGATCAAAGGAGATAATTGAACTAGACAACAAAAAGAAGAAAAGAACGAAAAATAAACTAAGTATGGGACAAGGTGCTCTCGGCCTAAGAGAGTAAAATGATAAACTTTCGTTTGTGATGTTCTAAAATTATGTGGATGATTACAAGGTCTTGTGTTCATATAGAAAATGAGTTATGTGGTTTGAATGAATTAAAATACATCATATTCATACCACAAATCTCAAATAACGAATTAGGAAAGTCTAGCGACTACACTTTCCAGAAATGACATGTTGTTAGGAAGAGCCTTCCTTGATCATGCATTGTCCTTACGTGTATGTGTGCATACACCCATACTTAGTACAAGTATGTACTAACCCTATACTATTACTAATCTATAGGTGCAGGTCACAGAGCAGATTGAAGACTCATTGCAGCGGTTTGGACTCAGCGATCTCCAGACCATTTGGTAAGTCCTCTCGAGTTCGAGGATGCTACGTCTATCTTCATAGACTAGTATTTAGACATAGCTAGGGGATGTTGTCCCTAGCGTTTCTTTCAGATGTTTTCATTTCGAAGCTTTTGTATTAAGGCCGTTTTGGCAAACTTATTATGATATATTAATCTTTTGTTTCGAATTGATTCTTCAATGATAGATGGTTGTCTCTAATTTGAGCATAGTATGTTAGTAACTTATATGAAAAGTATATGAAGTCTATGTACACTTCAATATGCTTAAAAGTTTTAAATTTTCTGCAAATTTAACTATATGAATGTGATGAATGCTAAGAAGAGGCTTGCATACGACCTCTGAGAGGTCAACGACGCCGGTTGTGATTCGGATTCCAGAATCCGGGTCGTGACATAACCGGTCCTAGACCCTAACTAACTGACCTAACTAGCTAACTAACCTAGGACCAACCAAAAAAAAACTAACTAAGGGACCCGACAACCTAAGACCTAGTCGGGTGACACCAAACCGTGTAACTAACTAAGAAACAACCTAGTACCAAACCTAGGTTGGTCCAAAGGAGTTAGTTGTGGTCCTAGTGACTTAGGGGTATTTAGTAATTTCCCTAGGTCCCTTAATTAATTAATTTAGCAGCTTAATTAATTAATTTAAAGCCATGGTCAAGCAGAGACCCTTAGCCAATTTTCAAAATTGGCTAAGTCGAATGCTCTCCTATGTCTAGTCAATTTAGGAGGGGCATTTTAGTAATTAGCTAATTAATTTATTTAATTAAGTTAAGTATTCTAAGTTGAATTAGTCAATATCAGTTCCTAAGACCTAGAACTCATGATTATTCACTTAGAAACGCGACTCAAAGGTAGTAAGAAAAACGTAGAAAGACAAAAGTTCTCTTAGACGATATCACGATATTCTTCAAGGTTTTCGTGCAAGGTGATCTTCGTATATTCAATTCTACATAAGGTATGGGTTTTCTCTTGGATTCCTTTCCCCAAGAGGCTTTTCAAACGTTTTATGAATTCAAGAATGTCGAAACTAGGGTTGTTCCTAATGACATTGTTGAACGTCCATCACCCTAGTTATCCTTGTTTTCGATCCTAATGGTATGTAGATGTAATCTCGAACATGTTATTGGTATGTGGTGCTAACTGATCATTATGTGTAGGTTTCTTGATTTGTTAATGTCTAATGAGACCTATAGATTTGATTCGTATGATTAGGGTATTAGTTACATGAGATAAAGAATGTAGTAATGCCTAATTGTGTTCGAAAATATGAAGTTTGCTATAAGTCGGTTATGAAGCTTAGTTTACTGTAAATGTCGACTTGCTTAAAAAAATGATAATCACTATAGTATATTCATGAAGTTAATTTACTTGGCTAATGTGGTTGAATTGACAATTGTTTAGTAAAAGTTTAGCTAATGCCAATAAATTGGCTTACAATGTTATGTCCAAAATGTTCAATAAAATTGGCTTACTATGTGATTTCCAAAATATGATATAGAATTGGCTAATGACTAAGTTAAACAAAATTAAGCATGACCAATGTAACTCAATGAATTCATAACCAAGGGTATACCAATCATTGGGACAAGTCCCAACATAACCTATCAAAATGAACTATGAATATAGTAAGTACATTGAATAAATTTTATAACGTTTATAAAGAATGGTACAAGGCTAAGAACTAAATAAGGTGATTAATAACATAACTAAAAGCTTATGAGTTATGAAATTGACTAGAATGGGGTAGTGTTAAAGGAAGTGATACAATTCTCGCTTACACCTAGTCAACTATTTTAAAGATACTCACATAAGAGGGTGCTAGAAGTCGTGAGACAAGTCTCACTCGCACAATGATGATAATGTAAGACTTAAGTTCATATTCATCAAGCAAAGAAAGGGTTGACCAGTCATCCATAGAGTTAAGTAAACCTCATACTAGAAGCAAGCTTCCGTAATGTTTGAGTCAACTCTAAAAGATATGAAGTAAAGATAAATCTGAGCTTAGCACCGATAGACTAGCAATTAGCTTGTGCCAACACTTGTATGCCTCATGAGACGAGATCACCACCCAGGTGGACTAGGGTCTCTGTAAGTCTCCTAGTCTTCGAACTATGTTGCCATCATAGGAACTAGCCAGTGGATTCCACCTAAGCGAGCTAGGTAGTTCGGTATCACTTTGGCCGGTGATACCACCTTTTTTGGTGTGGGGGAGACACCAGATTTCATGTTTACCTCATATGATCTATGTCGATTAAAGCTCAGGAAATTATTTGGTTCACTATAGCTGTGAACCACCTGTTTTCTGTGTGGGGAAGACACTGACTTGGTTTCATTTTAGCCGGTGAACCCCCCTTTTCGGTGTGGGGTAGACACAGAACTTGGTTTGCCTTAACCGGTGAACCACCTCTTTTCGGTGTGGTGAAGGCACTGGATTTCATGTTAGCTCGCATGATCTACTTCTGTTAATGCTAACATATTCTTTAAAGAAAGTAATAAAGAATGAAAGTAGCATGTTCAAAGTGAACAACAGAGCAAAGAAGTAGAAAAGTAAGTTCAAAGTGAACTAAGTAAGAAAGAGCTAAGAATGTCAATCATCAATGTTTGATAAGAATGAAGTTTTCAACAAGTTATGGGCATAGCCATAAATATTGGCTTATAATGACTTCTTATATTATGCAAATGGTCAAATAAAAGGCATTTACCAATAAAGATTGGCTTATAAAGACTTCATGCCCAATTGTCATCTCCTTAGTCTTGTGAATTACTTACTTGATTCATTGTAGGTATGGGACTATAATGAATCATTGCACTTGTAAGTAAAACATAGTATTAAAGGATATCATTGAACTAGAGAACAAAAAAGGGAAAATACTGAAAAATAAACTAAGTTTGGAAAGAGAGCTCTCGGCCTAAGAGGGAGCAAAATTATAAATTTTCGTTTGAGATGTTCTAAAATTATGTTCACGATTCCAAGGTCTTATGTTCATATATAAAATGAGTTGTGTTCTTTGAATGCATTAAAATATGTCATATTCATAACATGATTCATACATAACGAATTAGGAAAGTCAAGTGACTTCACTTTCTAGAAACGGCATGTTGCTATAGGAAGAGCTTTCCTTGATCATGCATAGTCCTTATGTGTATTTGTGAATACACCCATACTTAGTACAAGTGTGTACTAACCCTATGCTATTACTATTTTTATAGGCAGGTCAGAGAGAAGGTTAAAGACTCGTTGAAGCGGTTTGGACTAGCGATCTCCAGACTTTTGGTAGGTCCTCTTGAGTTCGAGGATGCTACGATTTACTTCTAGCTTTAGTACATTAGACATAGCTAGTGGATGTTGTCCCTAGACTTTCATTTCAGACATTTATTCTAAGCTTTGTATTAAGGCCGTTTGGCAGACTATTATGATATATTGATTCTTTCTTTTCAATTGTTTAATCTATTATAGATGGTTGTTTAGTTTAAGCATTAATACTTTATCAATCTTATGCAGTATTATATGAAGTCTAAGTATACTTCATTAAGTTTTAAAAAGTTCAAAATTTTCCGCAAATTTAATTGTATGATTGTGATGAAAGCTAAGAAGAGGCTTGTCTGCGACCTCTAAGAGGTTAACGATGCCGATTACGTTCGAAATCCAGAATCCGGGTGTGACAAACTTGGTATCAGAGCATGAGATTAAATTACCTAGGAAGTAAGGCTCAACACATCCACGTTGCGTAGTTTCTAACTTATGGTTGTGAAGTTCACCACAATCATGACTTAGAGACTTTGTGATGTTAGGAATTTTCCCTTCTTCTACTCTTAATCGTGCTGTCTAGAGCTTTGACATTTTTGTATCATTCTAGTATCTAACTTATTCTTGTGTATACGTGTAGAAAATGAACACAAGAGAAAACGCAAATAGAAGAGTCGAGAAGCAGCTGCTGGAGGCAACCAAGCTCCTTCTCAAGCCCAGCTGTTGAAGCACAAGTGTATGTCAACCCAGTTGCAATGACGGATGGAGAAGTGAGGACGACACTGCTTCAGATGGCCCAAGCCATCACTGTGCAACCACAGGCCATCACGGCCCAAGCCACTAGAGAGGGTGCTCCCAGGGAGAACCCGCATGCTAGCACCATGGCTAGCAGACTGAGGGACTTCACTAGAATGAATCCTCCAGTCTACTTCGGGTCCAGAACCATTGAGGATCCCCAAGAGTTTGTGGATGAGGTATGTAAGATTCTTTGTGCCATGGGGGTTAATGAAAAGGAGAAGGCTGAGTTGGCTGCATATCAACTCAAAGATGTGTCTCAGTTGTGGTACAAAATGTGGGCAGATGGACGACCACTAGGAGAAGTCCCCATCACTTGGGACATTCTCAAGACTGCATTTTTGGAGAGATTCTTTCCCAGAGAGCAAAGAGAAGCTAAGGTTGAGGAATTCATCAACCTACGACAAGGAGGTATGTCAGTCAAGGAATACTCCTTGAAATTTGTTAAGCTCTCGAAATATGTTTTTTCTCTGGTGTCCAATAGCAGGGATGCGATGAGCAGGTTTGTGACTAGCATGTCAGAAGATCTGGAGGAGGAATGTCGGGAAACCATGTTCCATGATAACATGGACCTTTCTAGGTTGATGGTACATACACAGCAGGTGGAGGAGAGTCATCGTAGAAGGAGAGGCCGAGAAGGCAAGAAGCCTAGGCCCTCGGATCAGACTAGTTCGAGCTCTGGTAGGGGTACATTTGGAGTCCAAGACAGGCCCAAGTTCAAGAAGGGGCACCAACACTCAGGTAATCCTACTTCTTCCAGGAACTCTAATGCAAAAGGGGACAAGTTTGGACCCAAGAAGGCCAATGATAGAAATGTCCAGCGTAACAGCAAGTCGTGTGGTAAGCGTGGCCGTCTGCATGGAGGAGAGTGCCTGGTAGGTACTAATGCCTGCTATGGGTGCGGCACGAGTGGGCATATGGTCAGGGACTGCCCACACGTGAAGAATCAGGCCAAGGCAGATACTCATCCTCGGCCTAATCCTAATGTTACAGCCGAGCCTCCCAAGAGGAACAGATTCTATGCTCTGAAAGCCAGAGATGAGCAAGAGAAGTCCGCTGATGTGGTCACTGGTACGTTGCATGTCTTTTCTTTTCCTGTGTATGCATTGTTAGATCCAGGATCCACTTTGTCATTTGTTACTCCATTAGTAGCTAGTAAATTTGACCTGCTTCCTCAGATCTTGCATGAGCCTTTTCTAGTTAGTTATCCCATATTAGACAGCATTAGAGCAGAAAGAGTATATAAATATTGCCCAATTAATGTCCTTGATAGGGTTACTTATGCTGACCTAATAGAATTAACCATGCTTGATTTTGATATAATATTGGGTATATATTGGATCCATAAGTGTTATGCTACCAGAGACTGTCGAAATAGGGTGGTAAGGTTTCAGTTTCCAAATGAGTTAGAGCTGGAATGGGAAGGGCGTGGTTCAAATCCAATAGGCCAAATAGTTTCCAATCTTAAAGCCAATAAGATGTTATCTAAGGGGTACTTATGCCACTTAGTCAGAGTCAATGACTTAGAACATGAAGTTCCTTCCATAGACTCTGCGTCCGTAGTAAATGAGTTTCAAGATGTCTTTCCGGAGGATTTACCAGGAATCCCTCCAGAACACAAAATTGATTTCGGTGTTGACTTAGATCCCAACACCAAACCAATTTCCATTCACCTATATAGGATTGCACAAACCGAACTCAAAGAGTTGAAGTTGCGATTAAAATATTTACTTGATAAGGGCTTCATCCAGCCGAGCATATCCCCATGGGGTGCTTTAGTGTTGTTCGTTAAGAAAAAGGATGGGACTCTTAGAATGTGTATCGATTATCGGCAACTCAACAAAGTCACTATAAAGAACAAGTACCCTCTTCCCAAAATTGATGATCTATTTGATCAACTTCAAGGTTCAAGATTCTTTTCAAAAATAGATCTCTGGTCAGGGTATCATCACCTTAGAGTGAGACAAGAAGACATTATTAAGACTGCCTTCCGTACTAGGTATGGTAATTATGAGTTTCTTGTCATGTCATTTGGTCTCACTAACGCACCAGCCGCGTTTATGGACCTTATGAATATAGTCTTCCATGAATATATTGATTCTTTTGTCATAGTATTCACAGATGACATCTTCATATACTCTAAGACCAAAGAAGAGCATGAACAACATTTGAGAAAGACATTGCAAGTACTCAGAGAACATTAGTTGTATGCAAAGTTCAGTAAATGTGAATTTTGGCTGAGATCAGTGACCTTCCTTGGTCATGTTGTGACCGACCAGGGTGTTGAGGTTGATCCGTAAAAGGTTGAATCAGTGAAGAATTGGCCAATACCCCTTACTCCTACAGACATCCGGAGTTTCTTGGGTCTGGATAATTATTATTGCAGGTTTATGGAGGGTCTTTCCACTATTGTTGCTCCGTTGACAGCCTTAACAAAGAAGAAGGTAAAGTTTGAGTGGTCTGAAAAGTGTGAAAAGAGTTTCCAAGAGCTCAAAGACCGACTCACTTCAGCCTTAGTGCTCACGTTGCCGACGATGGTGCAAGGTATGTGGTCTACTGTGATGCTTCCCGAGTAGGTTTGGGATGTGTTCTTATGCAAGATGGCAAGGTGATTGCATATGCATCAAGACAGTTGAAAATCCACGAGAAGAATTACCCTACACATGATCTTAAGTTAGCTGTTGTGGTATTTGCATTGAAACTTTGCAGACATTACTTATATGGTGTACATGTTGATGTATATACTGACCATAAACGTCTTTAGTATGTTTTTACACAGAGAGAGTTGAATCTTCGTCAGAGGAGATGGCTAGAACTGCTCAAGGATTATGACATGAGTGTCCACTATCACCCAGGTAAGGCCAATGTAGTGGCCGATGCGTTGAGTCAATTGAGCATGGGCAGCGTGTCTCACATTGATGAGGAGGAGAAGGAGCTAGTTAAAGAAGTACACCAATTGGCTAGGTTAGGTGTACGGCTGGTAGATATACCAAGTGGCGGTGTTTTGGTTCATTCCAGTTTCGAATCCTCATTTGTTGTAGATGTTAAAGCTAAGCAGCATCTCGACCCAGTACTGATGGAGTTGAAAGACTCAGTGTTAAGTAAGCTAAATGAATCATTCTCCCTAGGAGGGATGGTGTGCTTAGATACCAGAGCAGATTATGTGTGCCCAATGTTGATAATTTGAGGCCTAATATTTTGGCAGAAGCTCATGGCTCCAGGTATTCCATCTATCCAGGTGCCACCAAAATGTACCATGATCTTAAAGAGGTCTACTGGTGGGAAGGTATCAAGCGAGATATCTCTAAATTTGTGGAGGAGTGCCCCAATTGCCAACAGGTTAAGGCTGAACACCTTAAGCCTGGAGGTCTCACCCAGACGATTGAGATTCCAACGTGGAAGTGGGAGGCTATTAATATGGATTTTGTGGTTGGTCTGCCCAGAACCCGAAGACTTCATGATTCCATTTGTTTCATCGTTGGTAGGATGACTAAGTCTACTCACTTCATTCCCGTAAAGTCTACTTACAGAGCCGAAGATTATGCCAAGTTATATATTGATGAGATCGTGAGGTGGCATGGGATTCCCTTATCTATCATTTCGGATAGGGAGCCCAATTCACTTCTTACTTTTGGAAATCTTTTCAAAAGAGCTTGGGTACACAGGTGAAGCTTAGTACTGCTTTTCATCCTCAGACAGATGGACAAGCAGAACGCACCATTCAGACCCTTGAAGACATGTTGAGAGCATGTGTTATTGACTTCAAAGGGAGTTGGGATGATCACTTGCCACTAATTTAGTTCTCTTATAATAATAGCTACCATTCCAGTATTGGGATGGCACATTTTGAAGCATTGTATGGTAGGAGATGTAGGTCACCATTTAGGTGGTTTGAAGTGGGAGAATCTGTCGTCCTTGGCCCTGCGATCATACATGAGGCTATAGAAAAGGTGAGAACGATCAAGGATAGATTGGCTACTGCTTACAGTCGTCAAAAATCCTATGCGGATAACAGAAAGAGGGCTCTTGAATTCGAAGTAGGTAATCAAGTCTACTTGAAGATATCACCCATGAAAGGGGTGATGAGGTTGGTAAGAAAGGAAAGTTTAGTTCGAGGTATATAGGTCCTTATGAGATCTTACAGAGAGTAGGGAATGTTGCCTATGAACTAAAGTTACCAAACAACTTGGATTTTGTTCATCCAGTGTTTCACGTTTCGATGCTTAAGAAGTGTCTAGGCGATCCAGCATTCATCCTTCATGTTGAGGGGTTGGGAGTCGATGAGAACCTTTCTTATGAAGAGGTTCCAGTTACAATTTTAGATCGCCAAGTGAAGCAATTGAGGAACAAGAAGGTTGCCACCGTTAAGGTTTTATGGAGGAACCACCTTGTTGAGGGAGCAACATGGGAGGCCGAGGATGATATGAGATCCTGTTACCCTCACTTTTTCAGTTCTTGAGGTTAGATATACTCTTCCTAAGTCTAATTTTGTTTAAGAAACTCTAAGTTTTAATGCATTAGTCGGTTCTGGTGTTTTAAGTCCATAATTGTGTGTTTATTACTTGCACTACATGAGTTAATATGAGTTCATACTTGCATTCATGTTGCCGTTTTCGTATAGCGTTTGCGTGATTTATGTGTTACATGAGTGTGATGTGCATTAAGTTAAAGTAAGATTGAGAAGGAAGTTCCTCAATCTCAGATATGAAGCTTCAGATAAGCTTAGAGTAATGTGCATCATCCAGAGTAAGTTGTGAATCATATATTCACAAAGAGTAAGGTTTCAAGTGTGTTAATGTATTTTTTCGAAAAATACCCTCTTTGATTCAAATGATGTGTAGTGTCATTCGGGGACGAATGTTCCTAAGGGGGGGGGGGATAATGTAACATTTCAAAAAATGTACATGTCTAGTAAAGAGCCTAGTAGGTTGTTAAGAATGCATATTGGGGTACATAGCATCTCAATGCCCAATATTGAGAAATATTGGGCATATTATAGAATATTGGCTAAGGGGTGTTAGCCAATTTCTATATATACACAAGTATGTATAAGAAAATCCAAGCTTGTTTAAGGATTTGTACATGCAATGAAGACCCTAAGCTAAAAATACACATATTGATTCTCAACCCCAACACATTAGGTACTAGGCATCCAAGTGTCAAGCCTAGGTACCATAGCACATAATCATTTAAAATGATCATGTAGATTAAGCAGGGTCCGAGGACATAGTGAGGATCCTTGGACAAGGAGTGAACTTTCCAAATGCAACAATAGAAGTGCACGGTTAGGAAAGTGGGCAGCAACACATGTGAAGCACATGTGCAAGCACATGTGTAACCGGCCGAGGGGGACCACACGACCAAGCCAATCGAATTTGGTTAGGCGGTTAGGGGCAGTCGCATGTCCGAGTCCAGCCACGTGGGGCCAAGCTCCCTAAACGGTCCTAGACCCTAACTAACTGACCTAACTAGCTAACTAACCTAGGACCAACCAAAAATAACTAACTAAGGGACCCGACAACCTAATACCTAGTCGGGTGATACCAAACCGTGTAACTAACTAAGAGACAACCTAGTACCTAACCTTGGATGGTCCAAAGGAGTTAGTTATGGTCCTAGTGACTTAGGGGTATTTTAGTAATTTCCCTAGGTCCCTTAATTAATTAATTTAGCAGCTTAATTAATTAATTTAAAGTCATGGTTAAGCCGAGACCCTTAGCCAATTTTCAGATTTGGCTAAGTCAAATACTCTCCTATGTCGAGTCAATTTAGGAGGGGTGTTTTAGTAATTAGCTAATTAATTTATTTAATTAAGATTCTAAGTTGAATTAGTCAATATCAGTTCCTAAGACCTATAACTCACGATTATTCACTTAAAAACGCGACTCAAAGGCAATAAAAAAAACGTAGAAAGACAAAAGTTCTCTTAGGCGATTTCACTGTATTCTTCAAGGTTTTCGTGCAAGGTGATCTTCGTAGATTCAATTCTACATAAGGTATAGGTTTTCTCTCTTGGATTCCTTTCCCCAAGAGGCTTTTCAAACGTTGTATGAATTCAAGAATATCAAAACTAGGGTTGTTCCCAATGACATTGTTGAACGTCCATCTCCCTAGTTATCCTTGTTTTCGATCCTAATGGTATGTAGATGTAATCTCGAACATGTTGTTGGTATGTGGTGCTAACTGACCATTATGTGTAGGTTTCTTAATTTGTTAATGTCTAATGAGACCTATAGATTTGATTCGTATGATTAGGGTATTAGTTATATGAGATAAAGAATGTTGTAATGCCTAATTGTGTTCGAAAATATGAAGTTTGCTATAATTTGGTTATGAAGCTTAGATTACTGTAAATGTCGACTTGCTTAAGAAAATGATAATCACAATAATATATTCATGAAGTTGATTGACTTGGCTAATGTGGATGACATGACAATTGTTTAGTGAAAGTTTAGCTAATGCCAATAAATTGGCTTACAATGTTATGTCCAAAATGTTCAATAGAATTGGCTTACTATGTGATTTCCAAACCATGATATAGAATTGGATAATGACTAAGTTAAACCAAATTAAGCATGACCAATGTAACTCAATGAATTCATAACCAAGGGTATACCAATCATTGGGACAAGTCCCAACATACCCTATCAAAATGAACTATGAATATAGTAAGTACATTGAATAAAGTTTACAACGTTCATAAAGAATGGTATAATGCTACCAAATGACATTGAACTGAATAAGGTGAGTAATAACATAATTAAAAGCTTATGAGTTATGAAATTGAAGAGAATGGGGTGTTAAAGGAAGTGAGACAAGTCTCGCTTACACCTAATCAACTATGTTAAAGATACTCACATAAGAGGGTGCTAGAAGCCGTGAGACAAGTCTCACTCGCACCATGATGATAATGTAAGACTTAAGTTCATATTAATCAAGCAAAGAAAGGGTTGACCAGTCATCCATAGAGTTAAATAAACCTCATACTATAGTCAAGCTTCCATAATGTTTGAGTCAACTCTAAAAGATATGAAGTAAAGATAAATCTGAGTTTAGCACCGATAGACTAGCAATGAGCTTGTGCCAGCACTTGTAAGTCTCATGAGATGAGATCACCACCCAGGTGGACTAGGGTCTCCGAAAGTCTCCTAGTCTTTGAACTATGTTTCCAGCATAGGAACTAGCCAGTGGATTCCACCTAAGCGAGATAGGTAGTTCGGTATCACTTTGGCCGGTGATACCACCTTTTTGGGTGTGGGGGAGACACCAGATTTCATGTTTAGCTCACATGATCTATGTCGGTTAAATCTCAGGAAAGTATTCGGTTCACTATAGCCGTGAACCACCTCTTTTCGGTGTGGAGAAGACACTGACTTGGTTTCACTTTAGCCGGTGAACCCCCCTTTTTGGTGTGGGGTAGACACAGAACTTGGTTCGCCTTAACCGGTGAACCACCTCTTTTCGGTGTGGGGAAAACATTGGATTTCATGTTAGCTCGCATGATCTACTTCTGTTAATGCTAACATATTCATTAAAGAAAGTAATAAAGAATGAAAGTATCATGTTCAAAGTGAACAACAGAGCAAAGAAGTAGAAAAGTAAGTTCAAAGTGAACTAAGTAAGAAAGAGCTAAGAATGTCAATCATCAATGTTTGATAAGAATGAAGTTTTCTACAAGTTATGGGCATAGCCAATAAAGATTGGCTTATAATGACTTCATATATTATGCAAATGGTAAAATAAAAGGCATTAACCAATAAAGATTGGCTTATAAAGACTTCATGCCCAATTGTAGTCCAATCATCTCCTTAGTCTTGTGAATTACTTCCTTGATTCATTGTAGGTATGGGACTATAATAAATCATTGCTTTTGTAAGTAACATAGGATCAAAGGAGATCATTGAACTAGAGAACAAAAAGAAGAAAAGACTGAAAAATAAACTAAGTCTGGAAAGAGAGCTCTCAGCCTAAGTGGGAGCAAAATTATAAATTTTCGTTTGAGATGTTCTAAAATTATGTTCATGATTCCAAGGTCTTATGTTCATATATAAAATGAGTTGTGTTCTTTGAATGCATTAAAATATGTCATATTCATAACATGATTCATAAATAACGGATTAGGAAAGTCTAGTGATGTCACTTTCCAGAAATGACATGTTGTTATAGGAAGAACTTTCCTTGATCATGCATAGTCCTTATGTGTATGAGTGCATACACCATACTTAGTACAAGTGTGTACTAACCCTATACTATTATTATCTTTATAGGTGCAGGTCAGAGAGAAGGTTGAAGACTCATCGAAGCTGTTTGGATTGTTGATCTCCATACTTTGGTAGGTCCTCTTGCTGTTCGAGGATGCTACACTTATCTACCTAGCTTAGTACTTTAGACATAGCTAGTGGATGTTGTCCCTAGCGTTTCTTTTCAGACATTTATTCTAAGGTTTGTATTAAGGCCGTTTGGCAGACTATTATGATATATTGATTTTTTCTTTTCAATTGTTTAATCTATTATAGATGGTTATTTAGTTTGAGCATTAATAGTTTATCACTCTTATGCAGTATTATATGAAGTCTAAGTATACTTCATTAAGTTTTAAAAAGTTTTAAATTTTTCGCAAATTTAACTGTATGATTGTGATGAAAGCTAAGAAGAGGCTTGTTTGCGACCTCTGAGAGGATAACGACGCCAGTTGCGTTTGGATTCCAGAATCCGGGTGTGACAGGACTGGTCGTGAGGGATAATCGGCTGCAAATCCAAGGTATTGACGTACCTACAGAAAAAAATTTGGCATTTTTTACGTCGAAATCCAGATTACCAAAAAAAATTGTATGTTATAGCACACGAAAATCGTCGAAAATGGGGGTATGTGCGCTTCGAGGCTCGTTTAACCTTGAAAATCAATCGGACTGTCCGTGAGGGACAACCGGCTTCATATCCAAGGTCTTGACAGACGTCCACAAAAAATTTTGGTATTTTGACGTCAGAATTCGGATCACCAAAAAAATGGTGTGCTATGGACACGAAAATCATTGAAATTGGGGGTATGCGCACTTCGAGGCTTGTTTGACCTTGAAAATAGATCGGACTGGCCGTGAGGGCTAACCGCTGCATAACCAAGGTCTTGACGGAAGTCCATAAAAAATTTTGGCTTTATTGACGTCGGAATCCGAATCGCCAAAAAAATAGTGTGCCATAGCACACGTAAATCATCGAAATGGGGGGGATGAGCGTTTTGAGATTCGTTTGACCTTGTAAATGGGACGGACTGGCTGTGAGGGCCAACCGGCTGCATATCCAAGGTCTTGACGGACGTCCATAAAAAAGTTTGACATTTTTTACGTCGGAATCCGGATCACCAAAAAAATTGTGTGCTATAACACACGAAAATTATCGGAAAATGGGGTATACGTGCTTTGGGGCTCGTTTGACTTTGAATATGGGTCAGACTGGCCGTGGGGACCAACCGGTTACATAGCCAAGGTCTTGACGGATGTCCACAAAAAATTTCAGCATTTTTAACGTCGGAATCTGGATCACCAAAAAAATAGTGTACTATAGCACACGAAAATCATCGAAATAGGGGGTATGCGCGCTTCGAGGCTCGTTTGGCTTTGTAAATGGGCCGTACTGTCCATGAGGGGCAATCTGCTTCATAGCCAAGGTCTTGACGGACGTCCACACAAAATTTCGGCATCTTCGACGTCGAAATCTGGATCACCAAAAAAAATGGTGTGCTATAGCATACGAAAATCATCGAAATAGGGGGTATACGCGCTTCGGGGATCGTTTGACCTTGAAAATGGGTCGGACAGACCGTGAGGGCCAACCGGATGCATAGACAAGATCTTGACGGACGTCCACAAAAAATTTTACATTTTCTACGTTGGAATCCGGATCAACAAAAATATGGTGTGCTATAGCACACGAAAATTGTTGATATGGGGGGTATGCGCGCTTTGGGGCTTGTTTGACCTTGAAAATGGGTCAGACTGACCGTGAGGGCCAACCGGCTGCATAGCTAAGGTCTTTACGAACGTCCAAAAAAAATTCAACATTTTTTAAGTCGGAATCCGGATCACCAAAAAAATGGTACTTGAATGATATTGGATAAATGATATAATGAATGTTGTATCTTGATTGGTAGACTTAGGTCCCTCTACTTGATGCATAAAAGTTATGTCAATCGGGATCTCTTGACTTGGTAGGTTTAGGCACCCTTGTCAAGTACGTGTATGAACGAATGAAAGTCTAGGATCGGTAGACCTATAGTAGTTTCCATTCTAAGGATGACTATATAGAGCCTTGAATAAGAAAAGAGGGCTAAGAATGTGAAACCTTGAATATGAAAAGAAGGTTAATATTGAAGCCTTGATCGGTAGACCGTAATGGTGCCCTTCTTGAGCGGAATGATGGACTTAGAGGTAGGTTGGTTGGAACTGTCACAACCCAAAATCATACCCTAGAAGATAGGATACAATCTTGTATTGTAACCGGCGGCGTCGACCTCTCGGAGGTCTAAGACAAGCCTCTCATATCATTCATTGTATTGGCATAGTAAATTTAGCGGAAAATTTAAAACTTTTCATAGCAAATCATATGCTAGAAACATCCCATCATATATATAGAACATAAGTCATAATACATATTTAGACTCTAAGTCTCTTTGCCATCTTAGACTCAATAACTTTATAGTACATTAAGGACAAGGCCCTTAAGACATAATACAAAGCTATACATTACTAAGTAGACTTTACAATAAGTACACATTAGGACATCATTGAACTTAAGGATTCCTTTCCTTGAGCTTGAGAAATCACCTATCAAGCTCCTCAATCATAGACCTCCTTTAAGCATTCCAACACCTACACTTTGTGTAAAAAGTAGAGAAGAATGGGATTAGCACAAGAATGTACTAAGTATGGCAACTATGCAAAAACATGCATTTAAAAAGGACATTTCCTTTGAAATCATACTTCATGCCATTTTGAGCAAATCATTTTAACAACCTTTATCAATAGCATTTATATCATCCACATACTTCATAGAAACACAATCAAAGGCCAAACATCATAGGAAAGCACTTATAGAATTTAAGTACAATTTGGAGTTAATTTACAGTGAACTCCATCACCTTTACAGTGAATCCTTACTCTTAATTTATTAGCCTCATAAGTAATCCTTTAGGGATACTTGGTGCAATGTATCACCTTAGGAATACAAGAGAAAAGACATACATAGCATATACATAAGACAACACAAGTCATCATAGAGTATAGTACAATATAAACATAGTCAAACCAAGACTACAATATCATACATAAAGGACACATACATAATCATATGCATTAAGGTACCTTCCTAAGACTTCCTAAGGAGTCACTTGTGCAATGTCTAGATGGGTTCATTACTTCCACCTATTCTAAGTAAGAGTGAGTTATGTTATTACAAGGCAGTTCATGTACATAGATTGGTTTTTCGAGTTGGTAGTCTACGAATGTTGTGTGGTGTCTGCGTGGATAATAGGTGTGGGGTGTTTGGGTGTTTTTTCAAATCGAGGTCTTCGAAGGATCGAGGTTCACATTGTCGAAACATATGGGCTATGGGTCTTTGCTTCAATTATTGTTTGTGTGGTGTGGGTTTTATCTTTCATCATGATTTTATATTCGATGCATGGTATATCGTGTAGGTTAAGTGGTAGGCCACAATTGAATTCACCACATTAATCCGTGATATTATTATTATCAATAAACAAATCAATTCAACGTAGCAGAGATCACCATTCATTCAAATAACTAAGCCATAATCACAAAGCCCCATGCAAAAGCTAAAGGCCAATTTGGTGAAAGGAAGCATGTCTATCATAGCAATTGGAGGTGAGGTAATACATCTTAAAAACCATTGAATTTTATACTTTTCAAAGTAATTCTATTGAGTTGCAATTCATTAAATAGGCTTTTTATTATTTGGGGGAAAATGTGAGAGAGTATTCACTTCATGGCTAATTAAAGATTTGGATTTTCCTGGCTGAAGATACTTTGTATGATGGAGCCTGATTATATCATAAGAGATTTCATTGAAACACTATATGGACTCTCTAGAGTGAATAAGAGATAGCTGGAGATGAGATCACCATACGTTTAGTTCTATGATAATTTAAGATCGGAGTATCTAGGAGGACGTTCATTGATATTTTTCATATTTTCCATGTAGGTGAGGATAATCCATAATCAAGCTAGTCTGTTGAGCCTTCACCAACAATGTTGGTTTTACATGATGATATAATCTGAGGGTGTGGAGGGAAAGGCTTAGATTTTAACGGGGATGTGAGAGGATTTTTGGGGAATGGGGTTGATCTACAGATTTGTTTTTAAAAGTGACTGATTACACTTAAAAATTTAAATTAAAATATTAGATCGGTATTATAGTTTGCAGGTTAGGACGTGGGTGAATTCTCATTCACTCCGCTTTATTAACGTTTAGAACGGGGTTTAGCTTGCTCGGGATATGAGCCAGCTTGTATCACTTGGCTCTGTGCGATGCCTTTATTGAGGGTTGCGTCAGATTGGCCTTGATGGGTGTTTCGGGGCTTTTTTTGGTCTCTCTCGTCGCTATAAACTTTTAGACTATTTATCGGTGCTTATAGACAGTTTTTTTTTCCCGAAGGAATCCCGGTTGGCTTCGACGAGAACTTGCTCGGGATCGGTCCACGTGTGAGTGTCTGCCAAGGCGGTGGAATTTGCCGTCATGTGTGGTTTTGTCCGGTATAGGGGACACTTTGTGCTTATTCAGTGTCAGTGTGCTTAGTGCGCCCTTGTTTGTGATCTCTTCTTTGTTGTTTGGGCCTTCTTGTGTGGCGCCCTTTTTTTTTTAGAAGCTCGTGTACCCAGTACGTTTTCCAATGCTGTATTGTATTAACCCGTACACTTGTTAATAGGACCTTATGCCTATCATGTAATTTTCATTCCAAAACAGAACACCGTATACAAGATATCAAATAGTTCCTTGACCTTCCTTTACAGGTTGACTAAACGATGAAGCGCTTAGGTTGGGTGCTATCTTTTCGGACGCACTTGCGAAGTTCTTGGGAGTTTGACCTCCAAATTCTTTCATCTGAAATTTCAACATATTATATCATTTGAAACATTCAGTTTAATAACTCATTTCATGACTTCTGGATTAGGTATTTGCAGTTCATTATCAATTTAGGGGGACATGCGGAGACAGGCAGCATTTGGCAATAAGCGACTATTTTCGTGTCGAACGTCTTTGGAGCGTCCCTTTTGACGTTCGAAATTTTTTTCTGTCAATTATTCCCTTCAAACTTTGCAGCACGCTTCTATATATCATTTAATAATTTGGAAGTGCATTTTAATGTGACTTATAGGGTACATTAAGAGTAAATCATGTTTTAGTGGGAGCTGATTGTACATCCTGTTATCTTTCATTTCGGGGTCTTGTATTAATATCCCCAGCGGTGGAACTTGGCGGGTTCGTTTTCCTGCGGGGTTATGACACTATAAGACACTTTAATCAACAATCAAGGGACGTGTTTTTCAATTTGTGTTCGATCGATTTAGAAGCCATGTTTTCATATATGTTATTAACATCATCTAAATCATTTTATCACTCATTGCACACAAGCAAGCAATAACATTGCTCACATCACTCTTTAGGAGGGCTATCAAACTACAAATTTTTTTCAGTTATGGTTGGTGTATATTATTCCTCTGGCTTTTCGGCTATATGTCATGAACATGATCCATTTCGCCTTAATTCATTTACAAGAAAATGGCGATGAAAAATATTGCTAACTTTCAGGTTGTAGTCGAGATCATTTAATCTCCATACTCGAGAAGTTATGCTTGAATTTAATTTTCATTTTCTTGGGGTGAGTGCACATAAAGCTTGAGTTATGATTGTCGATTTATACAGGAAATGTTCATTAGTTGAGACCTAGGTAGTCCGGATAAATGGTCATGATGGCTCGAAATTTTTCCATAGCCTTATGTGCTAGTGGGGTTAATCAATGTGGGGGTATTTTGTTGCTCTTGTTCGTCGCTCTATACACATGGTTATCATTATTATCTGATGGGTTCAGGCTGACGCTTAGCGGCAGAGCATCAAGGTCAATTTCTTAAAAAAAAGGTAATCTTAACGTTCGCATTGTCCAGGGAGAAGTGCCCGTATCATTTTTATCCTAGTGAAATCTAATGGAACTGACATTGGTTGTTGTTGGTTTGTAGGGTTTTCTGGGGGGGGTCCAAGTACTATCTAGCAACTAGAGATATGTGGAATGTGCATTCCACAAATCTTCTTGTTCCTTTGAGACATATTAATCACCCTTATACTAAGGCCGTCAGTGGTAAAGATAGGAGCACAAGTAGGTAGGGCATGAGCTTATCATGTTACATTTGGCTGGATAGCATATACATGCCGTTTTCGATCCTTTCAGAATGAGCAGCGCTGATAATGTGTTGCACACAGATTATTCAGTCACTAGATATTTGGCGAAGAGAGGCAAGAGCATATTGTTCAGCGTATAAGGTTTGTTAGAGATCTTCAAGCTGTTTTCTCATTACATTAGGCTAAAAATTGTTATCCCTTGGAAGGTTGTTACTATTTTATCTCAAGGTCTTCTGTCTTTGTATTTATTTCAGTAGGTGAGTCACTTCATCATTATTTAGGCACCATTGAAATTTTGCGAAGTCGAACAAAGATAATACATTTTTGTTGGGGAGTAGTGTTGGGTTAGTTGGATTGGTATCATAATACTTTCTGTACTTATGCCTCTTTTGGGTGAAGAGATGTTCACTCAATGTATCTATAGATGATTTTCTTAATTTCGATGTCATTATCGATATTTTAGTATAAAATGTTTCCGGTTTGTCATATTTTTCGGACGGATCTTTGAATTTGCCAGGTTTTGTTGAGTATCTTAGTTGTTCTTATGTAATCAAGTGCATTTTAGTGTTTCTTAAGTGTAAATTCATATTTGTCAATTCATGTAAGAATATTGTATAGTATACAATTGTATTGATCATTTGGTCTTACATACTCACTATCAACACCATCCCCCACTTAGGGTAAACCCAATTAAGAGTAACTTAACCCAACATATAGAGCATCCAAATACAACAACTTCATACTTCATCACTTAAAGTGATTACTACTTTAGAGGAAATTTTCATTATTAATTAGCAACACCAAGGCATTCTAAACCTTATCAATTTAGACAAATCATCCTCAACCATCAATTTTGCTCAT